>ML794525.1:168116-179802 GCA_009831015.1 Picea engelmannii
TCTAGGGCAAAAAACCCTAACATAATCTCTACCGTTAGATCTGCGACCTTATAATGAACGGTCCAGATTTACAATGAAATTACAATATACTTTTACAAGGCAATTTTTGCTTCGGGGGCTTCGCCCCCGAACCCCTGCTGGGGCCCACTTGCCCCCAGATCCCCCATCCGGAGGGATAGCCCCCCCGGACCCCGCAGAGGGGGTACCCTCCCTCTGCACTCCCCCGCGTGGAAGAGTGTACATACTTCTGGGGTCTAAATACTTCATGAGGTATAAACACGGCTAAAAGCAAGGACCTCTGAATCAGGAAGATAATCAGGCTCCACAACCAACATAAATAACTTGTTTTCCTTCAATAGTTTTGTACCTGATTTTTGTAATCGAGTGTTTTATTGTTATGTTAATTTCTTTTTATTTTATTTTATCTTTCCTCTTACTTTATTTTATTGTTTCTTTATTTTCTCTTGTTTTTCTTTGTCTTTATTTTCAACTCAACCTATGCTAACCCAAAAGGTTTTTGACCTAGTCGGATCATGTTGGCACCCCCGAAAAGGTTTTCAACAGTAGGTGTTGTGACAGTTTATGTGTTATAATTTTTCAATTGAATCCCATTGACTAATTTTTGGAAGGTGTTCCCTTACAATATCCTTAATTGAACTTATCCATAAGGTATGATGTCCTTGACCACATAAGGACCCATCCAAGAAGTTTCTAATTTATGTAGTTTTCACTTTGTATGTTTGTCATACAATAATACCAATTCTCATGTTTTAATGTCTTTTTTCTTTATGTGTGTGTTGTGCTAGGATTTTTGTTGATTATTTGAGCTTCTTGATGTTGTTGTGCTATCATCCTTTCTTCCTTCAATTTATTAACTTGATATAATCATTGTCTCGTATTTAAGATATGGTCGAATTCTAGGATGGATGTTATATTTCCTGCATTTGTACAGAAGTGTGATGGGATTATAGCTTCCTAGCCATAAACAAGTTTAAATGGTGTTTGACCAGTCGATATTTTGTACATGGTCATGTATTCCCACAACACTATTGGTACCTTGTCATCCCAATCATCCCTATCAAGTCCACAAATTTTTGTTAAGCCCCTATGAAGTGTTTTGTTAAAAGACTCGACAACACCAAGGCTTGTGGATGATAGGCCATCATTTTCATGTGGTTGATCATGAAATTTTTAAGGAGGATATCAATTGTACCATTGAAAAAGTGTGTTCCTTGATCACTAATTAAATTTAAGGGAGAGCCAAATCGAGTTACTATCCTTTCATATATGAATTTAGTTGTTGCCTCTTTTGTACAATTCTCGATTGGTTCCGCTTCGACCCATTTCATTAAGTATTCTATTGTTGTAATATTATAATTCACCCTTGTAAATGTATTGAACCTAAACATAATAGATCTAGCTAGCAAATTACATACACAATTTACAGAGAAAATATGAGAAAAGAAAAGTAGGAGAGAAAGAATGGAAGAATTCTCATTAACCAAATGAATGAATGATAATTTACACATGATATACTCTATATAACTCAACTAATTTGCACTGGAGGAGAATCCAATGCACCATAGTGGTGGTCTAGATTGATCTGGACACACACCAGTAGTTACGGGAGTAAACTACCACCTAACCTAGTGTCTCAGATAGTTACGGGAGTGAACTACCACATAGTCTGAGTTAAATAGTCTCTCAGTATTCAGTTAACTGATTAAAATAGAGTGAAGTGAGGAGGAGATCAGTGAATCGTGAGTAATGCGCTAGTCTGGTGATGATCCCAAGGACAATACACATTAGTTGGTGATGATCCCAATGCTACATGGTGATAATCCCAATGTGGCATCTAGACTCCACTCAACTAATCAAACTGAAGTGTGAACTGAAGAGAATATTTTCCTAGAAGAATATTATCCCTAAACTATAGGAGACTGAATAATGACTAATAAACATAGGGAAAACCTTAGGAAAAATCTTAGGTGTGTGTGAAGTATCTCCAACACCCCCCTTGAACATCACTATGGTGAATATAAAGAA
The DNA here is from genome assembly GCA_009831015.1 of Picea engelmannii. Lineage (NCBI taxonomy): Eukaryota > Viridiplantae > Streptophyta > Pinopsida > Pinales > Pinaceae > Picea > Picea engelmannii. Next base: position 170,163 of record ML794525.1, read on the forward strand.
TGGGTCCCAACAACGAGGCCATGTTAGGTACCCAAATACAAAAGATACACTGAAATAAATGAGGAAAGAGGGAAAACCTCATGGGAAACCCCCCCTCAAAGTACAATGTATGTAAAAAGAAGAACTGACAGTTGCTAGGAAACAGTGTCCTTCACTTCAAGATGACTTCACATAGAATGGAACTTCTATTCAATGAAGGTCTTGGTGAAGATGTCTACAGTCTGTTTTGTTGAAGGACAGAACTGAAGGTCAATGATCCCCTCATGTACTAAGTCTTGGATGTAATGCATGTAGATCTCGATGTGCTTCGACCACTGCCTATGAACTAGATCTATGCAGAACTTCAGAGTGTTATGGTTGTCACACCAGATGACGATCGACCAATGAAACGGAATTCCCAACTCAATGAGAAAATGTTGTAGCCACATATCCTGAATGGTTATGTTAATTACCCCTCTGTACTCTGCCTCGGCTAAAGATAGAAAAATAGCAGCCTGATTCTTTCTCGACCAACAGTTAGGCGCAAAGCCAAGACTGAGTGAGTAACCAGATGTGGACTTGTGATCAATGTTATCGCCAGCCCAGTCAGAATCCGTGAACTCGATGAGGTCCAATGTAGAGTCTACTGCATAGTGAATCCCAAAGGTAATGGTTCCCTGTCTCTATCAAAGGATACACTTTGCATCCTTCCAATGTAGCTCATGCGGATCCTGCATGAACCTGGAGACTGGTCCAACTACATAGGAGAGGTCTGGTCTGGAGTGTGTGAGATACAACAAGCTCCCCACTAGTTGTATGTATAGTGTGTTATCAACCAGTGGAGTGTCCATGTCATCCTCAAGTCTGACTCCTTATAGGAAAAGAGTCGAGGCAGACTTGCAGCCTGTCATATGAAATCTCTCAAGGAGATCTCGTGCATACTTGGCCTGAGATAGTTTGATGCCTAATGCATCTTGATTTATCTCAAGTCCAAGGAAGAAATGTATCGAACTCATGTCTGTCATCAAGAAACTGGCATGCATAATCCTCTTGACTGCAACAATCGTTGAAGTCAAGAAAACGATGATCATCAAATCATCAACATACAGACCTGGGAGTAGAAGTGAATCAACCATCCTGAGCATGTAAACATTCAGGTCTGACTTACAACGTACAAAGTTCTGTGACAACAGGTAGGAGTCCATATTGGCATACCATGCCCTCGAAGCCTGCTTGAGGCCATAAAGAGACTTCTTTAGTCGACATACCAAAGATGAATCCTTCATAAATACCTGGGGCTGCTCCATATAGATCTCCTCAAAGAGATCGTCATGAAGAAATACATTCTTCACGTTCATCTGATGGACTTCCCATCCCTTGGTTGTCACAATGGAAAGTTTTAAATGTATGGAATCCATCTTCGCTACTGAAGCGAAGGTCTCATCATAGTCAATGTCATGCACTTGTTGAAAGCCTTTGGAAACTACCATGGCTTTGTATCTGCTAACTTGTCCATCCACTGCACTCTTGGTACTATAGACCCATCTGCACCTGACAAGTTTTCTTCCCGAAGGAAGGGGAACCAGATCCCAAGTTTGGTTCTCAAGGAGGGAGTTGTACTCCTCATGCATGGCAAATTTCCAAAAGGGATTTCCAACAGCCTCGCCATAGGAATGTGGATATGAATATTGAATCAAGAAAAGATGCTTAGGTAGCATCGGTTCAGTGGAAATGAGTGCAAGAGGAGGCTCCTCGAAATCAGATTGGTTCCTCCTAGTATCAACTGGATCCCCAACAAGATCTCATGCATCCTGAAGAGTAGTATTGGCCCACTTGGGCCTCGGCTTTGGCTCTGCATCTACATGCTTTGAATCTACGTCTGACTGTACTGACTTTGTATCTGGATCATCTGAATCCTTTGAATCATAAATCTCATCTAAAGAAGAGTCAACATGTGCATGCTTATCATCTCTGACTGGTGGAAGAACAAAGGTATTTGCATGTGGTTGTTGAGGTACATGTGAGACACTTTCCTCGAATTGGACACTATACTCAATGATGAGCCAGTCCGAGGAAAGATAAATGAGTTTGTATCCCTTCACACTGTCAAGGTATCCAACAAAGATACACTTTGTGCTCTGTGGATCAAGTGCCTTCCTCTTCTCAGAGGGAATATTGGCCCATGCACGTGAACCAAAAATACAGAAGTGGGTCACTTTCAGTTTGAGGTCACTCCAAGCCTCGTAGGGGGTCTTATCCTTGAAAGATCTATGGAGAGATTTGTTTTGGATGTAGGTTTCACAATTAAGTGCTTCAGCCCATAATATTTGTGGAAGTGACTTTGCATGTAGCATGCAAGATGTCATCTCTTTTAGATATCAATTTTTCCACTTAGCAACTTCATTTTGTTGCGGAGTATAGGGAACTGTGTGTTGCAACTGAATCTTGGCCTCATGACAAAGATTTTGTACCTCATGGTTGACATACTCTCCATCATTATCTGTTCGAAGGAATTTGATTTTCTTTCCTGACTGTGTCTCAACAAGGGCTTTGAAATATTTGAAGTGTTGAAAGACCTCTAATTTTTTCTTGAGAAAGAAAATCCAACTAAAGCGTGAGAAATCATCAACAAAAATGAGTGTGTACCTTGTTTTACTGATTGGTGGATGTGGAAAAGGGCCCATGAGGTCGCTATGGATCAGATCAAAAGGAAAGGAAACCTTCTGAGTCTTTCCTTTGTCGAATTCCTCTTGAGGGTGCTTTCCAAGAACACATCCCTCACAAATTCCTTTGGAGAAATGGATGTCGGGTATACCATCAACCATTCCCTACTTGCTAAGTTGTTGCATATATCTGAAATGTGAATGCATGAACCTTTCATTCCATATCCTACTGCTTTCATCAACATGGGTAAGCAGTAATGTAGAATCTGGTTCAATAAATTCAGAAAATGTGTAGAGTCTAGATTGATGATTTACCTCACCGATAGAAACCCTAGAATTGGTTTTCATGTCATAGATTTCCATTTCATCAGATGTGAATATGACTCTCTTTCTGGTGCCAGATTTTTTCATCTAATACATGGAGAGAAGATTGACAGAAAGTTTGGGAACGTGTAGTACATTCTCAAAGCTTTCATTTGTGAGTTCAATTCTTCCTTTGTCAATGACCTCAACTGGAGAGTTATCCCCCATCAGAAGAGGAGAACCTTTGCATGCATCCAATGAAGAATAGAATTATTTTGTGGATGCCATGTGGTGTGATGCACCTGAATCTACAATCCAAGCATCTGGAGAGGAGTTGATGGCAATCAAAGCATGGCTAGAATTTCCTTTCTTGAGATTATGATATTTTGGCTTCTTCTTCTTGGAACCCTCGAGGATGCGATCTCCAAGGTTGTTTTGATGAAGTATTTCGGCCATTTGATCTATCTGTTTCTGCATATATGCAGATTCTGGATGGAATCATTTATGGCAGTAAGTTCATTTCTCCTCTTTTCTTCCATTTCCACCTTTAGATATGGAGGCATCGTTGAAGGGTTTTGAGTACCCTTCCTTCTTTGTATTTGCATATGCTTTCCTTTTGTCTTTGTCTTTATATTTTTTATATTGATGAACGCTACCATCTTGAACAGTAAGTGCATGCGCCTTTGGGCCTTTGATTTTTCCCATATTGATGAGCTTGTTCTTTTCTCATGTCCAAGACTCAATAAAGGCCTCAAGAGAGGGCATCGTCTAGGTGGCTCCAGAGGCGAGCCTAAATGAATGAAATGTAGATACAAACACTGAGTATTTCGGACCAAGTTTGGAGAGAATTGTAAGAACCATTTGTTTCTCTTCCTTATATTTATCAACCTCGCAAGCCTTGAGTTGCGACAACAAATCCTTATATTTGGTAAAGAAATCTTGGAGATTGTCGAAGGTTTTGGATCCAAAGTGAGAAATTCCACCTAGAGCATGTGTCCCCTCATCTCGTCCTATTTGCCAAAAATCCCTTCCATGGTGGTCCAAGATTGATTGGGAATTTTACAGGAGGATATGAAATATTCTAGGTTGTAAAGTTTGGGAAAAACCTCCTGGTTTTGGTGTTGGACTTTCGTCAAACACTTTGCAGGCTTCTGTATTTATGGTTGCAGGTGAAAATTGGTTGGACAACAGGTTGTCTCTTTGTTTTGTTTTTTGATTGATGGGTTTTCTAACCCCTTATACATCCCCAATGCAGTGTCTAGTGTATTATTTCATCATTGGACAAAACCCATAAAATTATAATGAAAAAACATTCATATGTAGAGGGACAATTTCACTAAACAATGGTTGTTTTTTATTCAATATGAATGTTGTACTAATACAATCAAAATGAGGCAGGGGTACCTCCCAAAATGAAGTGAATTTTTTCTACAGGAAGTTTGTAACCTCCATGTCACACGCAGCCAAGAGAAAATGCTCCAATTTGCCCACAAGAACTGCCAAGAGAAGGCGTTGTCATGTGATTATGGTTCTGCCAACAGTTTGGGTGATATGGCAGCTCTCAATGCCCCTCCATATGTAAGAGATAGTCCCAAAGGGGAAGTCGACCAGCAGCAAGGTGAAATCGACTTGCAGCAACCTTTCTTGACCCCCACGCAGCAAGGAAAGAACAGGCAGCCTCTAGAGATGGGGAATACGGCCAGCATTAACAACACGCAGCCCACAAGAAGAATACCCAACATAGGCAGCCAACTCAATATCACGCCCAACCAAAGCCACACGATTTTGATGGTGCAAATCTCGACCACAAGAGACAGTTCACTGCCAGAAAAGGGAGGACGCGCCCAACTCAAAGAAGAATGCCCAATACTTCCCACGTGCCAAGAAAATGCCTCTTTCTTCTCAGATCTACAAAAGAAAGTCGTCTCCCATAAACCTCTTCGAAAACACAATGCCAATACCTATAGATGAAAATCCGGAATGGCTTCTCCAATCTCCAGGCTAGGACAGATAGTTTCACTGCCGAATCCGAGTGTCGAAATGGGTTTCCAGCTAAAACCCTCGTTTGCTCACCGAGCTCTTCTCCAAAACCCAATTTTCTAAATGATTAGTCAATAATCCACTTTCCAACCCTCGCTTGTCCTTTTATTCCTTCACTTTTCTTTTTCTCCATTAAAATATTCATTTAATTAATAATTGGAGAGAAATACCCTCAAAGAGGGGTTTAATATTAATAAACTCACTTTTCCTAAGTCTTCACTTTATAATTTGAAAGTGACTTTACCAATATCATTTCCCTAACTCATTCGTCTAATGGTTTACGGGAAACTGTATAAACCATCACGGTATCCCGGTTGCCTAGGAAAAACGGGACATTACAGTCCTCCCTGCCCAAATTTGCTTGTCCTCAAGCAACTTCAAACCCGGAAACTGCAACACCTATTCGTTTTCCCAAGTAGCATCCTTCACAGGTAGACCCTTCCATTTTACCATGTACTCCCTGACTGCCCTATCATGGAATTTCCATCCTCAAACCTGCAGGATATCTTCCGGGCTTGTGGCCCACCGCCCCTCATCATCCCAATGGGGTGACTCCTGTGAAACAACCTCCTCAAAAGTTCCCTCCATCATGTACCTGTCCCCATACATCTTCCGCTGACTCTGGGCCACCCTTAGGTTCTCCTTCAGTGCTCTCAGGATGTCCTGGCTGTCCTGTAACCAACCTTGAACCTGAGGAACTCTACAGTCGCCGCATGTTATGTCTACAAAAATCAAGACCTCATAGTCGTACAGCGCCCGAAAAGGGTTCATACCGACAAACATGTGAAAGGTGGTGGGATAACAGTACTCCCCGAGATGTAACCATATCACCCAAGCACTCTGTTGTCCTGTGATGAAGTTCCGCAAATACCCTTCCACCCAAGTGTTCCCAAACTTAATCTGTCCACCGATCGGTGGGTAGTAACTAGTACTCGAGGTCAGCTTGGTACATACCAACCTAGAAAACGCCTGCCAGAAACTTCTCGTGAATCTACCATTCCTGCCACTGACGATGGTTTTAGGCCACCCATGCAAAAGAAACATCTCCCTAAAAGATAACTCGATCACCTGCGATGCTGAGTAGTCTAAAGGAATGGTGGAGAAGTAGGCAAGCTTGGTGAGTCGGTCCACCATGACATAGATGCAATCCTTCCCTTGCATCTTCAGTAGCCTAGTGATGAAATCCCTGGGGATGCCTTCCCACCCCTGATCGTGAATGGGTAAAGGCTGTAATGATCCGGCTGAATGCGTGTGCTCCACCTCATTCCCCTGGCGAACTCCGCACTCCTGGAGATGCTTCTCTAACTCGTCTCTATAGGCACTGGGGTGCCTATATGGAGTGGTAATCACTGCTCGAATACCCTCCTCTAACTTACTTATGTACTTGAATCCCCTGTCGGGAGGCCTACCTGGAGGTACATTACCAAAGACATTAGGCTCCCGAAACAAGTCATGTATCTCTCTCAGACAATTGGGCTCCCCGCCCTTGGACCTCTGTACTGAAATATGAAACTCCGCAACACGTGCAATGTCATCCCGTCTCATCACTGCCTCCATATTCTTCGTGGTTACGACCTTAGGAGGATACGTATTCATGCCCCGCAGAACCACTCTCTTGTTGTCCTGACCCTAGAACTCCATCTCCATAGTCTGGTAGTTAGTGGAGTACCTCCCTAGGGAGTATAGCCACTGAAATCCAAGCACCACATTGGTGTCAGGCATCTTTACCACATAGAAGTCATCGGTGAGCATGTAGTTTCCCAGGTTCAATGTCATCTGTGGAACATACCTGGTGCAGTCTAGTGTGTTCTCCCCCGGTATGACCACTGAGAAACCCTCAAAAGACTCAGCGGAAATGCTCTTTCGTTCCACTAGCAAAGAGTCTATAAAGTTGTGGGATGCCCCACCATCGACCAACACTATCACTCGATGTCTCTGCACTCCTCCCCTCATCCTAAAGGTGTGAAATCTGGGTATGCCAGAGAGTGATGCTATAACCCCTCGTGTTTCCATCGATGCCTGCTCTGCCTCCATTTTTGGTGAATCCTCCTTTTGTCCCTATTCCTCTACTTCCTCATCATCCCCGCTATCAGAAAACACCTCTATGTAGTGTGCTTTGGCCTTGCCTGCACACCTATGACCCGGTACCCATGGTTCCTGGCAACTGAAACACAACTTCTTCCTCCTCAGATCCTTCCTGGTAACATCATCCATCCTGTTCCTGCTTGTCCAATCCTTCTGTGGTTGTCCTGCCCAGTCTCTCTGCTGATGTCCTGTACTGTCCCTCGGAGGTGGTGTCTTGTCATCGAACTTCGTGGGGAAGTTCAGTCTCGGGGTGAACTTGGGCTTAGGTACAGACTCCTGTAAGTCTCTAGCCCTGCTAATTGCATCATGTAGTGAAGTAGGCTTGTAAGCCTTCACCCATCCTCGAAGTGGTTCGGTTAGCCCCTCTGTGAACAACATCACCAAATGGGCCTCAGAGATATCGGTGACCATCACTGATATCCTCTGGAAATCTGATATATATGCATTTGCCAACCCAGTCTGTTTCAATTGTGTTAAGTCTCTAAAATACATCTCAGGATCTCGTCCGTCAAATCGGTGCACCAGTCTACCTGTGAACTCAACATAGGTGACAATATGGGCATGACCCAGAGTGGTCATCCCGTGGTACCACCAGTCATGTGCATCACCCTCCAAGTGCAATGTCGCCAACTTAATGGCATCAGTCTCTGCCATGGGGTTCAGCTGGAAGTAGGTGTCGAGCTTCTGCACCCAAGCTCGTGCAGTGCACTTTGACGTCCCATCGAAGTATGGTAAAGTGAGCTTGCCCACTGTGCGTTGTAACTCGTAGCTCTGCGTGGAACCCCTGTTGAATAATATCGGCCTGTTTCTCGCCTTGAAGCTACAAAACTTGGCAAAAGTCATGGCTTCTCTCAAATCTGGATCCATGGCCTTATACTCTTGGAAATAAGTTGTTAATGGCTCGTCCTGCTCTACCTTCCCTCCTGTACATGTCTCCAGTGGTCCTAAGAACTTTGGCATGGTAGATCGAGGAATCTCACTGTAGTCGTGAGGGCGGTTCTGAGGGCTGGTCCTGGAAGTGATCACCTCAATATGAGGTTTGTGTGTGTTTCTCCCTTCTTCCAACTGCCCTCTCTTGCCGCTCTCCCCCCTTTCTTCACCCTGCTTACTCCCTAGAGCATAACCTGTGATTTTTCCCATGAACTCTCGGGTCTCTCTCTGGCCCTCTGCGATGTCCTATAAGGCTTTCATAAGCCCTTTGATCAAACCATCATCTATGTCCTCTGTCAGATTTGCATTTTTTCCTGGAGTGTCCCCTATTTCTTCTTCTCTGCCCTCTACACTTCTATACCTTCTGTGCCTATAAGTGATGTTTGGCAACCCTTCCTCAGTCATCAATGTCGCCCACAGCTGGCCAAGATCATGCTCTGATACCACTGAAATATTCTATGTTGTAAAGTTTGGGAAAAACCTCCTGGTTTTGGTGTTGGACTTTCGTCAAACACTTTGCAGGCTTCTGTATTTATGGTTGTAGGTGAAAATTGGTTGGACAACAAGATGTATCTTTGTTTTGTTTGTTGATTGATGGGTTTTCTAACCCCTTATACCTCCCCAATGCAGTGTCTAGTGTATTATTTCATCATTGGACAAAACCCATAAAATTATAATGAAAAAACATTCATATGTAGAGGGACAATTTCACTAAACAATGGTTGTTTTTTATTCAATATGAATGTTGTACCAATACAATCAAAATGAGGCAGGGGTACCTCCCAAAATGAAGTGAATGTTTGCTACAGGAAGCTTGTAACCTCCATGTCACACGCAGCCAAGAGAAAATGCTCCAATCTGCCCACACGAACTGCCAAGAGAAGGCGTTGTCATGTGATTATGGTTCTGCCAACAGTTTGGGTGATATGGCAGCTCTCAACGCCCCTCCATATGTAAGAGATAGTCCCAAAGGGGAAGTCGACCAACAACAAGGTGAAGTCGACTTGCAACAACCTTTCTTGACCCCCACGCAACAAGGAAAGAACACGCAGCCTCTAGAGATGGGGAATACGGCCAGCATTAACAACACACAGCCCACAAGAAGAATACCCAACAGAGGCAGCCAACTGAAGATCATGCCCAGCCAAAGCCACACGATTTTGATGGTGCAAATTTCGCCCACAAGAGACAGTTCGCTGCCAGAAAAGGGAGGATGCGCCCAGCTCAAAGAAGAATGCCCAATACTTCCCACGTGCCAAGAAAATGCCTCTTTCTTCTCAGATATGCAAAAGAAAGTCGTCTCCCATAAACCTCTTCGAAAACACAATGCCAATACCTGTAGATGAAAAGCTAGAATGGATTCTCCAATCTCCCGGCTAGGACAGATAGTTTCACTGCCGAATACGAGTGTCAAAATGGGTTTCCAGCTGAAACCCTCGTTTTCTCACCGAGCTCTTCTCCAAAACCCAATTTTCTAAATGATTAGTCAATAATCTTCTTTCCAACCCTCGTTTGTCCTTTTATTCCTTCACTTTTCTTTTTCTCCATTAAAATATTCATTTAATTAATAATTGGAGAGAAATACCCTCAAAGAGGGGTTTAATATTAATAAACTCACTTTTCCTAAGTTTTCACTTTAT
>ML794525.1:179852-190408 GCA_009831015.1 Picea engelmannii
TTTTCCTAAGTTTTCACTTTATAATTTGAAAGTGACTTTACCAATATCATTTCCCTAACTCATCCGTCTAATGGTTTATGGGAAACTGTATAAACCATCACGGTATTCCGGCTGCCTAGGAAAAACGGGACATTACAGGATATGTGAAAGAGGAGTTCAGGAGAAATGAGACTGCAAATAGTTCCAAACGCTTCATCCATTTGATTTAGATACTTGGATTTTTCTATGGATGATGTTGGTTCGATTTATGTGTTCATGGTTAACCTGTATAATCATCTTCCTCGAAGATGCATTATCATCTTCTCCTTCCATGCAAATAAATTGTATGGTGTAAGAATGAATTCTTTTGGAAATTCCATTTTTTCATTGTCTTGAATCTTCGGTACCTGCAAAAATAATTTGGTGTGTCTTTTCCCTAGAAGACTCTCTTCTTTGATACCAAGTAAATGTGTTGAACCTGCACAAAATAGATCTAGATAGCAAATGACATACACAATTTGCAGAGAAAATATGAGAAAAGAGAAGCAGGAGAGGAAGAATGGAAGAATTCTCATTAACCAAACAAATGAACGATAATTTACACATGATATATTTTGTATAACTCAACTAATGCGCATTGGAGGAACTTCTAATGCGCCATAGTAGTGGTCTATATTGATCTGGACACACACAAGCAGTTACAGGAGTAAACTTCCACCTAGTCTAGTCTCTCGGGCAGTTACGGGAGTGAACTGCCACATAGTCTAAGTTAACTTATCTCTCAGTCTTCAGTTAATTGAATGAAATAGAGAGAAGTGAGGAGGAGATCAAGGAATCATGAGTAATGTGCTATTCTGGTGATGATCCCAAGGAAAATTTGCATTAGTTGGTGATGATCCCAATGTTGCATGGTGATAATATCAATGTGGCATCTAGACTCCACTCAACTGATCAAACTAAAGTGTGAACTAAAGAGAATATTCTCCCTAAAATATAGGAGCCTGAATAATGACTAATAAACATAGGTAAAAACTTAGGAAAAATAAATCATAGGTGTGTGTGAAGTATCTCCAACAACCCTTGTTCTTTTCGCTCTCTTTAGGAATGGACCTATAAAGTCGATAGCCCATATTTCAAATGGTAAAATAGGGTTTATCGAGTGTAAAGGAATTTCCTTTTTCCATAAGGGTCATCCCATCCTTTGGCATTTATCGCATTTATTTACTTTTTCTCGACAGTATTTATGTAAATTCATCCACCAGAGGCATGCTTGAAGAATCTTTCAGGATGTCATTTTGGCTTGAAAATGGTCTCCCAAAGGGCCAGCATGTGCTTCATTGATTATATCTTCCCTTTCATGTTCCAAAGCACATCTTCTCATAATAATATCACTTCCTATTTTATAGAGGTATCCATTCATGAGAGTGAATGGTGTTTCTTTAAATGCTAGGATATTCTTTTCATTTGTTGAAAGATCCTCAGGGGCCTTCCCCTCCTCCAAAAAGTGTGTTATTTATTCAAGTTTTTTGGGGGCATCTTAGACCCGGAATAAATGTCTGTCGAGTAGGTCATCATGTATCCCCATCAGATATTCTCCAGTTTCAAGTCGGGATAGGTGATCTAGGCCGACATTCTTTTTACCTAGTTGGACTGCTACTTCAAAGTCGAATTCTTGAAACAGTATTAGCCATCGACATATATTTCCTTGGTGGACCAACTTTTTTACTAGATATTTAAGTGCTTGATAGTTTGTGAAGAACGTGAATGGCTTTGCTAACAAATAATGTCAATTTTTTTGTAAGGCGAAGGGCATGGATAATGCCTCTCTTTCTGTAGTTGAATAGTTTCATTATGCTTTATTCAATTTCCAACTGGAATATGCATTGGGGTGATCAATCATGCCATTGTATGGTTGCACTATGACTGATCCTACAAAAAAGTTGGATTCATCAACATGGATATGGAATTTTCGAGACCAGACTGGAAATCGTAATATTGGTGCTTCTACCAATTTTCTTTTTTCTTTTCCGTTACATTCTTGGCTCCATTGAAATTCGACTTCTTTTTTAGCAGCTCGTCGATAGGAAATGTTATATCAGAGTAATGGATAATGATTTTTTTGTAGTACCCAATATGTCCAAGGAAGATTTTTATTTGTTTTTGGTTCACTGGTGGCTTCAAGTCAAGGATTCCTTTGATTTTGTCCATGTCCACCTTGATGCCATATTTGTGTATGATATGACCGAGCAAGATACCTATTGGTGTGGAAAAGATGCATTATTTTATATTTAAGCACAGATGAATATGTCGACATCTTTCTAATATAGTTTTGAGCCATTAGATGTGGTCTTTCAACAGGTTGTAAATTGTCTAATCGTCAAAGTAGATAACCATTGTTTTATATATGTACCCCTGAAATGATTTTACCATTATCCGTGAAAAAACTGTTGAAGCATTTTTTAATCCAAATGACATCACTCTATATGCAAATGATCCGAACTCAAAGATGAACGTTAATTTTTCTTGATCCTCTTTTGCGATTGGTACTTGGTTATATCCAGAAAAGTTGTATGTGGACAACATTGCCTCTATCTCTTTTTAAACGATGGGTTCGTATTTATGTGTTGACTTATATGGTTGCTTCTTGATGGGCTTGGCCCCTAGGATGAGGTTGGTTTTCATCTCCCCCTTCTCTTGTACTAGTCCTTTTAAATATTTGTAATCACAAGTGAAAACATCTTGGTATTCTCGCAGCAGGTCGATTATTTTTGTAGTTTGTTTATCCGACCAGTAGTCGCCTATTCTCACCATTTTTGGTCGACCATCTATTGAAATGTTGAATTCCTTTGTTTTAATTTCCACGTCCATCCATTCTAGTTCTTTGGATTCATCCAATTGGCGTTCACCTTTTATAACCTTATTATAGCTCGAAGGAAAGTCAGGTTTCTCAGTATCTTCCTTGTCTTCCTTGGATATTGAATAGTTTGTCTTTACATAATTATTTACTCCAGGATGAATTTTTTCCATCGAAAACTTTTTCCCAAAAAACTTATGTTTTCCATGTCTATTCAGTGAGCACTTATGTTGTCTTGATTCTGAACCAACACAAAGTTGCAAGTCAATGTCGACCCTATGCCATCTTTTTCCTTGTATTTCTTTTTCATTTTATCGGGATTTGGCTTCTCGAGAAAAAAAATTATTTCTAGTGTTGCCTCTTGCAAGTGTGCCTATTTCTAGTGTTGCTCTCAAGAGGCAACACTTGAAGAAGCATGTGGTCATACATGCTTCTTGCAGTATATCGTCCATTGTGTTAGGGAACATATGTGGCCATACCCTTTCATCCCTATATCCTACTCTTCTCCATTCATTCTCCATTCGTTCTCACATTGGTAAATGTGAGCTACTGGGTTGAACCCAGGTTTAAATATCAGGATGTCAAGTTGCATTGATAGCTTCTTCCCACCAAATCATTCGACAAAATATAGAGTATCGATGTTCCATGTTTGCAAATGGAATCATGAGTTTCCAAAAGAGGCACACTTGCAAGAGGCAACACTTGAAGAAGCATGTGGTCATACATATAATTGGAATGAAATAAAATACATGTTTCTTCAATTTTGTACCACTTATGTAGTATATCGTCCATTGTGTTAGGGAACATATGTGGCCATACCCTTTCATCCCTATATCCTACTCTTCTCCATTCATTATCCATTTGTTCTCACATTGGTAAATGTGAGCTACTGGGTTGAACCTAGGTTTAAATATCAGGATGTCAACTTGCATTGATAGCTTCTTCCCACCAAATCATTCGACAAAATATAGAGTATCGATGTTCCATGTTTGCAAGTGGAATCATGAGTTTCCCACCATCGAGCAACTTGACCAGTAAAGGATTCCACTAAGCTTTGTACCCTCCCATGTTCTCTGACTGACTTTGATACTTCATCGACATGGACCGTCGAGGAACTTCTTTCACTGAACCGCAAGGGTGGGTATTGTTTTTGTATTATTCAGAATGAGAGTTGGTGTTTGTTTTATCCTTTTCTCTAGCACGATTGGGATTTATTGTACTAAGAAGCATGTTCTCAATTTCTTTATTAGAATCGCCTCTATTGACCAACACTCCTTTGCTTGGGCTTCAAAATTATCTATTTTCCAAATATAAAGTTATGTGTCTGAATTATATCCCATCGACAATGGTGTTCTGACTAAGATTTTTCCTTCTGTGTTTGGATCAACATTGTCCTTCTGTTTGTTCATTATTTGGTATAGTCGACGAGCCTCCTAGTCTTCGTCCCATGTCTCTACCCAAGGTTTACCTTCTTTCGTATCCAAGGGTATGATGATTTTTTTGTCACTACCTTTCAATTTAATCATGTATGTTTCAATTCATACAGTCGCTTTCATATTCTGACCCCATGGTCTTCCTACTAATGCGAGGTATGCAGGAATGCCTTCAACCATAATAATTACTTAAAAGTCAACTCTTGTTAGAATCCCCATTATATAAGTTATCATATTTTTAGTGTGCCAATTGGTTCAATGAACCTTTGATGCGTTATTTTTAAGAAGTTCATTGTTGGAACTAGCAAGGGTCTTCCAAGTCAATTCTGTGTTTCCCGAGGGAGGATGTTTACTTGCGATTCAAAGTCGACTACAACTCGTTTGATCATGTGTCCATCAATTTCAATTTAAACTTGAGGTCGAATTCGTTTGTTTGTTTCTCCTGTGACAACTATAGAAGACTTTTGTATGGTCTTTGGTCTTCTTTATATTCTCTAAGAATGTTTAGTAGGTCGATCAAGCGGTCGACCGATTGTTTTTCTTTTAGTAACTGAAGGAATTCTTCGAGGAAAGTGTCTAAAGTGTTTGAATGTCCTCCCTTGTTTCCATTTGGATTATCTTGGTCGATATTTTTAAAAAACTTCAATGCTTCTTGCATTAATTTTTCCTCTTGTTCAAGGTCGGGATATGTGTTTTGATATCCCCTTTGTCGAACTGGTGGGTGTGGATAAATTTCTTCGCCCGCACAAGATCTTGTTACATGGATATTTTTTGAGTTTAGTGTGTCTTGTTTAGGCACTATGTGCAAGAGTTTCGCATCTATTTTGTTCATCGCTTTCTCCAATACGATAGGGAAGTCTTCCAATGAGTAGTCACCCACTCCACATATATTACAGAACTTGAGGTTGGTTTTGTCTTTTATAGGGCAATCGAGACTTATGTGATCCTCTTTAGAACAATTAAAATAGCAGTGACGACCCCAACCATGTCCTCGACCTTTTTTTCTATGTCCTCCTATGTATCCTCCTCTTCCTTGATAACCCCATAACCATGGCCTCTGTATCCATTTACACCTCCTTAGTCGACATTTTGGTCGGTCGTCTGTGTGTGGTATACATAATGGATATTTAATTTGTTTTTCCCATTTAACTAACATTCTTGCATAGAATGATTATTTTCCTCACATATATGACACCATTTTGGGCGGGAATTTCTTAGATTGTGCAGGCAGTCCCTATTGTATGATTTGTCATACTTTGGCAGCTATCACAAAATGTTTCTATTTGGACAGTTGGGTCTAGTGCATCATTAAATTTACAATAGTCCTTCATGTGCCCTTCACTAGAGAAAATAGTGCACCAGAGTTCGTTCTGTGTTATAGACATGTTTTTTATAAACTGTTGTAATTTTGTGAGTTTTTCCTCCAACCTTTTCTCGATTGTTGATGAAGTCGATGATCCTTCATCATCCATTTCTATGTGCTAAGTTTTTTTCAATGCATCCTCATGTGTCTGAATGTCATACATTCGTAGCAGAGCTCATATTTTTTGTAGAAGTCTTGTTATGTACCATTATACGAGGATTCTTTCTTCTATGACGTAAGTAATTTGGCTCAACAAGTCTTTGAATTTTTTATCATATTCTCGTACTATTCCACCCAAACTTTGTTTGATTTCTTTCAACTTTTTCCAAGCCAGATGACTGGTGCCTTGTGTCTTAATGAATGTGAGAAAGATTTGCTTTATTTCTGCCTTTGATTTGGTTTGCTTCTTTGTAAAATTCATGAACCAGGTGAGGGAGTTGGCTCAAAGAGAAACACCGAATTGTGGCATCTTCTTATCTTCATCGATGATGTCGACTACATCCCATAATCTCTTACAAACAAACCAATGTTGTTTGGGATCTTCATCTCCTTCGTATATGGGAATGTGATTGAGGCCCATTGTGGATTTCTTGGGATTTTAGCGACTATAATTATTGCAATATTTTGATTTTTTTTATTACTTATAGAAGTCGACTAGGAAGTTGGTGCAGTCTTATTTTGGGGAGTCAAAATTTGAGTGTTAAACTCAACTAGTATGATTTGTTGTTGGTCTTCAGTCATGTCGTATTCTAACGTTGGTTGCATTTGAGTGTTCAACTCAACTAGTACGATTTTTCATTGATCTTCAATCGGGTCCTATTCTAATGATAGTTGCACTTGTTTGTCTGTTGGGATTGTGTCATTTGTTTGAAATACCCTATCTATATACCCTATGAATCATCCTCTTGAGGGTTGAGACGATTCTTTTTCACTATCTGTCAATTTGGAATCTTCAAGAAGTAAGTTTGGCAAGGGCGAGGAGTCTGTGAGATCTCTTATATGGAGGAATATATCCTCTAGTTGATTTTTCAGTAGTTTCTTGTGGTTCAATTAGAAGCGTTCAATTAGAAGCGTATCTCTTATAAGACCGTCATTGTTAGTTTTTCACCATACTTTCAAGGATTGAGTATCAACATGGAGTCTCCGATAGAGGAAGTTTGTAATACATGGGCTAGGGATTCTTGCAGGAGAGTGTCAAATCATGGGTCTTGAATCAACACTTTTCATGCTCTCGACTATGTTGATTTCCTACTAGGTGCCATTGGCTTCCTCACCCAATTGCAGAGTTGCATTCCTCCCAAGAGTCGTCGGGGCACACTCTATTTTTGCTCCAGCGAACTGTTGGGCCTAGGAGAGATTAAGATTCAAACTTCTAGGATCCCTCTAGATTCACAACTCTTCTTGTTTCTCTTTTCGTTTATCCCACTCCAATATTTGGATGTCGACTGAGGGTTTATAGACATGCATTCATCGTGCAATCTTCCCTCTCGATTCTGACATGTTTCTGACTTCAGTTATCTTCCTCCCTGCTTCAAACATTATCTACTTTGGTTCAGTCACTCGACTTATATCATCTCATGGATCATTCATCCCCCCATCGTCAACCCAACTTACTCGAAATCAATGGAGTTAACCATTCATGTTGTTCTCATTTCTTTAAAAATTAATCTCAAGCATTTTGTGTGTCTTTGCAATTAACTTCTAAAAATTCTTCTTGGTCTTCTTACTTTTGTTGCCAATTTGAATTTGGAGGAGGATTTCCCAAAAGGGGCCAGTACTCGACGATGTCTCTAACTACTTTGTCTAACAGGAACTTATGCAAATGGGACATAACAATGCAAAGAAATTTGTCTTGTAAGTTGGTGTAAAATTTATCTTTTACAGCTTCGACTGACGATCTATACTCAATAGTTTGTTCTTCAATGTAGTCATGGACGATTCTTTAAAACCACTCGTTCAAATTTGTCCTTTCTCTATTTTTTATTTTGAGCATTAACTTTTCATCCATAGTGAGTCAACGCAATAGGGGTTTGATTCAGATGTTCGAATAATGCTTCTGGAATGGATTCTAGGAATCATTTGTGTTTCTGTGAAGAAATATGTACGCGCTTATGTTGGTGTTAGTCGATTCCTCCTTGCATAGTTTTTTATGTAATTATTGATTTTGTGCTCCCACCATTTGTGTATATCTTCCAACCTTAACATCTCTGTGTTTTCTATTTTACATGCTCAAGTTCAAAACTATTGACAATAGAACCTATGTTGTAGTCTAAGGGAAAGTTCAAGAGTCTTAGTAGTAGTTCTTTACATAAAGAAAAATATATTTTACAGTATTATACACACACACACACATAGACATACATGGAAGCATACACAAAGTAGTGGGAGAACCAACAATATGGACTTTACTATATACAAGAACAACCAACCTTTCTCTGTTACATAGTCACATATATATACTTGAGATTGTGGTTACCTATCAATTACAACTTCTTAACTACTTGGTCAGTCAACTCTAAATGTTTGTTTAACCGACTCCTACATTTGTCTTGCACAGTCAACTAGTGGGTCTAATCGATAGGGCCGACTAGCCCCTACAACAATAAGGATTACGACTCTTGTTAATATAAATCTACATATTTGTTTGCAAATAAAACCTCATTTATGCTATTACACATCCAAATTTATTAAAAATATCCATCTTTAACTTTTGATTTTAGTATTTTAAACATAGATCCAAAATATCCCTCGCCAAATTTGTTCTATGCTTAAAATTGGAAATAACATCTCTTGTATTATCATACGTGTAATTGTTTAATTTAAAAACTTCATTTATAGCTGTGGATATTTATTATAGTATTATTGTGTATATTTTTGAAACATTATGATATTTTATAAGATCAATTTTAACTCTTGAACTATCATGCATCAATGCATCAAGAGAGATCAAATCCCTCAAGGTGCAAACATTTTTAAAGTGCAAAACTTGAGAACAGGTTTGCACATTGAAGGATTTAATCCTTCTCGGCATGGCTTTCACATTGAGGGACTTAATCCTTCTATGCGCAGAGCTAAAATGGACTCTCTCTCTCTCTCTCTCTATATATATATATATATATATAAAGTTGATATAAAATTATTTACTTAAGGTTATTAATATTAGTCTTTAATGTCACATGTCAATCCCATATTAAACATTAAAAGAATTACACTTCTCCCTCTTATGGAAAGTAGAAAGTAATTCTCAATAGAATTTAAAAAAAAAATTACTTTCAATTAATTAAAATGGGCATTCAAATAATTTTGTTATTAATATAGTTTTTTAATGCCATATATCAACTCCATGTTAAACACCAAAGGAATTCCACATCTCCCTGATAGTGGGATGTAGAAAGTGTTTTTCGGAGCAATAAGAAAATAACTTATTTATGGCTCACATTGAAATATTTGTTGTGATTAGAAGTTGTTTAATGTCACATGCCAACTCACTCATACTAGAAAGTAGAAAGCACCTATTGACGAAATACTAATTTTATAAAGTTGATATAAAATTAGTTTACAAAGGTGGACATTGAAATATTTTGTTTATTACAGAAGAAATATAAAAACCTTGTTCAAACCCTATAAAACCTTTAAACAACTATTTAGAATTGCCAAAGATAAATCCAACTCGATGCTTGGTCGAGGAGTTTACCAAATTCCACGCTCTTGTGGAAAATATTACATAGGTCAAATCGGTAGATCCTTTAAATCCCACCTTAAAGAGCATATAACTGACACCACCCACAGCTGAATCTCCAAATCAACGATCGTCGAAAACTCATTTAATTACAAACACCTAAAACTTAGCCAATCTTGGAAGCTCGTCATTCGCCACCTTGATCTTAGTCCCCAGTCACCTGGTTATCTCGATCATTTTCCTCATCATTTTCTTTATGTTTTGATTCTTTTCATCCAGTGAAAATTCCCCTCTACATCGATCTCCTTGTTTCTTCTCTCTGAAGATCCACCCTCTTCTACGTATTTAGTGAGTTCATCTTATCGTTATTATTAACTATCTCATTTTATCAATATTAATTTTCTATTTTATTTTTAATATTATTTATCTCCTATGATCAATAATGAGTTCATTTTATTGTTATTATTAACTATCTCATTTTATCAATATTAATTTTCTATTTTATTTTTAATATTATTCATCTCTTATGATCCATGTTAATTTTCTGATTTCATTTAAGCTAAGGCCATCTTAAACTAACTTATTAATTATTTTCCCTTTATTACCTAACTTCAATGGCTACTTTACTATAATCTAGAACTAACTTATTAATTTGTTAATTCACTTTAATAATTTCCAATTATTACTTATTACTTTGTTAATTCACTTTAATAATTTCCAATTGTTACCTGATCTCAACCATATTTTATTCATTCTACTCCTTACTCCTCCTTTCTTCAATGGTCACTCACCAATCTTCCTAGTTTAAATACAAACCCCAACAATCTTGTTTCAACATATTAACTTCTTTTGTCCATAATAATGGGTGGAGTGTTGTCCATGATGATGGATCTTGTTTCAACATATTAACTTTTTTTGTCCATGATGATGGATGGAGTGTTGTCCATGATTATGGGTGTGGAGTGTCCAAAAAAATGGTCTAAAATTAACACACTATCAATTTCTCTCAATTTAAAATTAAAACTATAAATTTTTATTCACTTAATAAATTTCCATAACTTAAAATTGACACTATTAATCAATGTGAATGTAAAATGAAAGGTGGTAAAAATATAAATTTGTATTCACTTAAAATTTACACATTATAAATTTCTATCAGTCTAAAATAGACACTATTAATTTGCCTGAATGTAAAATGAAGAATGATAAATAAAAATGTAACAAGCACGAATTTTGTGTTTGATGGAC
>ML794526.1:0-17936 GCA_009831015.1 Picea engelmannii
CAAAATTTGTCAGTGCAACTCATCATTCTTCTACATGGCGCACTACAAACTCACGGTGTTGCTTTGTTCCATCATTTAAACTCGCTTTGATTGGGGAAAGCATATCAAAGAGGATTCTGGAAGCCCAAAATTCATCATCAAGTATTCAAATCTCCCTCCAACACTGATCCAACCATTAGTCTCAGATTTGCTACAGGTATTTTTGCCTTCTTGAAAGCATTTCCTTGGTTTTTGTAAACTGACTTTTGTACAGAAGTGTTCTCTGTAACAGGTTAATTTTCAAATGGATCCAAGGAAAGATCCTACCCCCAGGAAGAGGTCAGGATCTGTGGTCAGTTTTGAACCTACCGATACTACTCTTATTGAGCAAAACCCTAACCATGTAGATTATTTCAAGCGCATGGGATGCTGGAGGTTTTGTCAAAAGCTTGAAGGATATCATCTGGAAGTTTCAAGAGATTTTGTGCAAAATTACAAAGAGGTTAAGACACAGGTTGGACCCTTGGAAATTCATCTAACAGTGGATTTGATTACAGAAGTGACTGAGATTCCTAAGACAGGGGAACTTTGGTTCAAGGAAAGGATATTAGAAAAGAAGGACTGGTGTCAAGACATGCTCAAGCCTAAGCATAGGGGAGCTGATTTGGTGAAGGGTGTGCCAAGGAATTGGTTTTTAGAGGAGTATGATAAACTGATATTCATCATTCAAATATTTTTTACTTGTGAAGGGAGGTACAACTGGATTTTGCAGTACCATTTCAAACTGCTTCTCCACTTCATTGGTAAGAAGGAAATAGACTTATCTTATTTCCTTTTCATGAGTTTGCAAAGAATCATTTCATGTGCACAAAAAAATCCCAATAGACTTCAAAAATCCATATTTCACCATGCCTTAATCAAAATCATAGTCATTGAACAGCTGAATAAGGAAGGGAAGGATTGGTCCACTTTCCTGTTTGTATCTAATTACCAAATTGACCTGCCTATTTCTCCTTTAAAATTCAATACTCCTAGGAAGAAGAATGTATTATCTTCCTTTTCTCCCTCATATAAAGTACCACAATACTCTGCTCCCTCTTCTCCCTCATCTGAAGTACCAGAGTCCTCTCAAGACCCCATTCCTCAAGAACCTTCACTTGTCCAAGTGTATAAAAGAGATAAGAGAAAAGGAAAGGCCAAAGAGCTCGTTATTGAAGAACAACTAGAGCCTCCTATGGAGATTCCTCAAATGGAAATTGAAGATAATCACTAGATTGTCAAAGATAAAATTGGTACACCAGCCCTCAAAAGGTCATCCAGGAGAAAAATGTACTAGCGGAGGAATCTCATCAAAGCACTGAGGTTATCAAGCCTAGAACTAGGTTCTCAAAATTCAAAGTTTCTCCTCTTGAAAAGAAAGCACTTGAGTCCATAGTCCAATTAAGTGAATCTGCACTAGAATCAGCTCCAGAGACAGATATAGAGCCTAAAACTAATTGGGCTAAATTACTCAAGGATGCAGATAAAAAACTCAAATAAGTTTAGGAGAAGAACCAAAAATTACATCAAGAAAATGTTACACTCAGCAGACAACTTTCAAGTCAAATAGATGAACTAGCAGAGGAGTGTAATTAGCTCAAGAGGAACATCAGGAAAAATATGATTCAGAGGAAACAATTGGTTAATATGTACAAGAAGAACCTCATCTTGAGAGAAGATAATAGAAAGTTGATTGAAGACATATATTTGGCTAAGAACATGCTTAGTAAGAAGAACTTGACAATCTTCTTGAAAGAGACCACTTCTCCCAGTTCTTCCAACCAAGATGATTGATTTACAGGGGTATTTTCAAAGTTTTTTTGCTCAAATTTTTTTTATTCATGAAGGGGTTCACTGCCCACCTTTTTTGTCTTCAAAATGTTGAACAATTATTTTGTTCTTTTCCTATGATAAACCTTAAGAAGTAAGAGGCATGTATGTTAAGGTTTTGGTGAGTACAATTCCAATTCACTTGCAGAGCATTTTGTCTAAAGAGACTACTTCCAACCTTCAATTCACCTTCAAAGTCATTTCTTCTTGCATAAGGTCAAAACAATCATCACAACAAGTTGGTAGCGAAAACAGTGTTTTTCCTGTGCATTGTGCTACTAACTCTTCAACCTTCTGCGTGGAGGAGTTTTGGTCAACTTTGACCTGATTTTCAACATTCAAATAGGTGATTCATGCCCTAGGTGTTGGATAAATATGGTGAAGGACTTCTACAACTTCGAGGAATCTCAAGTGGAGCTAAAGACTTAGAGTTAGGATGGGATACCTATCCCTTAAAAATAGGATCTAATCTTGTCCACTGTAACTAAATCAAATTTTATAGTTATTTGATCCATCTTTTGAGGATATTGAAACTAAGTTGAAAAGGATATTTAATCCCATTGAAGTAGCATCGTAAAGGGTTCGAATTTGGGAGATTTGACTATACTCTTTTATTGAAAGACACTTTTTGAATACATATTGGAATATAAGCCTCTTTCACTGTATCTATTTAGACTTTCATCTCTCTTTCTATTCTGTACCTGTGAGTGAATACATGTTCATATTTCTATGTTTATTCAATGACTGATAATTTTCATCTTATATTTGCATTGTTAAACTAGAATCACAAGTCTTTTACTTTTTATAGTTGGTCGGTCATATATGCTATTGTGTGTGTGATTCTGCTGGTATAATTAGTATTCTTTATCCATTTTCATCTATTAAAAACTATCTGAATATTATAGTTGAAGGCCTTATTTGTCTGAGTGTATTCATGTGTATCTGAGGTGATTTTATACCCAAGTCATTCAACTTGATCGATTTACACCTTTATTTGAAACATTTGATTAAGTTACCAAGCTCACTTGATTTGAAACCTAGAGTGACTCTTGGATTGATAACGAATTGGTGTTGTTGTCGGGGAAAGGAGTGTGAAGCAAGCTTCTTTGGGAGATGACATAGTCCCATCTTTTGATGATAGACAAAGTAAGGGCATTAGTTTGGTTGTAATTTTCTATCTGGTGACTCCATTGGTACATTATGGCTACCGAGAAGGCACATACTCGAGAAAATCCTTAGCAGCCACTAACTGATCCAGTATCTGATCTTGAAAGGATCATCAAAGAAGGAAAGGAATTACAGAAGGGATATTCAAGTTCAAGTATCTCTAGAAATCCTTTTGTGTCTTTTCCAGAAAATCCATTAATAAGACCAACACTTGTTGAAACTATAAGCTCAAAGACTGATAGTGAAAAAGTAGCTTCATAAGTTCAAGGATCTTTTGATCTTACTCAAGAAGGTAGTTCATCATTTGTTGAAGAATACATCTACTCATAATCTATAGAATCTTCTCAGTCTGAAACTGAACAAAATTCAACTTACATTCATACCAATCTTCCTACAGTTGAGATTGTCTTACATGAATTGTATATAAAAGGAGAATAAAACATTGCCAAGTTATTGTCTGAATTCTATATAGCTTCTTATTTTCCTTCTTCCATAGCAAGTCCAAAAATATCGTTTCCTCTCATTGACTCAACTTCATCCTCTATATCAGCCCCATTATCATCCTCTGTATCAGCCCCTTTATCATCCTCTGTATCAGCCTCATCTTAGTCCCTAGTTATCCAAACTTCTAGTACATATACATCTACCACTACCATGGAAACAGTACCTCAAAATCTTACTAATATGGAAAGAATCATAGTTGCTAGATATGCACCATTAATACTGCCTAATCCTCTGAATGCAATGCCTACTGGAGACTATCAAAAGTACATGCCTAAATTTTGAGGGACATAAGAGGTCACATCTGAAGAGAATCTTGAATTATTTTATAGTTATGATGATAACTTGAATATCATATGGGAGGATGTATGGATGAGAGTGTTTTTTCAAATTTTAGATGGAGAAGACAAGAAATGGTGTAGAGAATTAACACCAGGAACTATAACAGGTATTGAAGTTTTAGATGATAATTTCCTTAAACAATAGGGAGATAAGAAGGATTTTCTTTACTACATTACAAAGTTTGGGAACTTGAGAAGGGAAAGTGGTGAATCAGTGTCAGACTTTACCAAAATATTTAACCGGATGTACAACAAAATCCCAACTGAAATCAAGCCTACTGCTACATCTACAAAAATAACATATGCTAATGCCTTTGATTCTGAATTTTGTTTGTTGTTAAGAGAAAGGAGATATGTTACATTGGCTAATATGTAGGATGCATCACTTGAAGTGGAATCTAACATCCTTGCTGCAGAAAAGTTGAAAAGTAGAGCTGATAGAAGGAGACAAAAAGGAGAAGCCTCATCATCAAGTGCAGATCCCAATATTGAAAATATGGCTAAGATGATAGAATCTTTCACTTATGAATTGTCCAAAATGAAGATTGAAAACAAGAATCTTGGAAAAGGTAGATATCCTAATGATTTTATTCCTCGAAATCCAAATCCTTATAGAAGAAATAGTGAGAAACATCAGATTTTACAAAGGAATAGAAATGCTAATGAGGATCAAAAAATTAAAGCTCCTTTTCAGAACACAGTAATGGAGGAAGATCATCTAGAAGAGGATGATCAGATTCATTGTTTGGGGTATAAAGGTGATACATATTTCTTGACACAGAATACTTATGAGGAAGCTTTGATTAGTCAACAGACTAATCAGGACTCAAATGATGGATCTGTTTTTCAAGATGATGATCAGAATAGGTACAATTTGAGATCTAAAAAAAATAATAGTAAGCAATACGTGCAACCTCCTCCCAAAACAATTGTTGTCCCTGCAAAAAAACAACCAAGCAAAGATCAGGCTCAAACAAATGATCAATTACTTCTTAAAGCTCCTCTACATGAGGTAAGAAACCCTGACAAACTTCCTTTTTCATTAAGCTTTGAATCAGAAATTCAGAAGGTTAAGATTCCCATACCGTTCATAGAATTAATGAATAATGACACCTTCAAACAAACCATCCTCAAATCCCTTGAGCCTAAATACATGCAATTTGTTGTTGATGTTGTAAACCTCCAAGATGATAAGCCTATTGTTTTCCTTATCCCAATGGTTCAAGACCATGAGGAAACCTCTCCACCTTTTTATGTCTCGAATATCCATGATAAAAAAATTCATAATTTCCTTGTAGACACAAGAGCTTCTCATAACCTCATGCCAAAAGAAGTAATGGATGAGTTCGGTTTAGAAATTACTAAATCTTATCATGATTTATTCTCATTCGATTCTAGGAAGGTTAAATGCCTTGGCTTGATTAAATATCTAGAAATTTCCTTATCTCAGTTACCTATGAGGAGCATGGTAATGGACATTGTGGTAGCTAATGTGCCACCAAAATTTGGTATGATCTTGTCTAGAGCATGGATAAAAAGGCTAGGAGGCAGCTTTCAAAATGACCTTTCTTATGTAACTGTCCCAGTCTTTGGAGGGGAACAAAGGAGATTGTATAGGGAAGCACAATTAGCCTATATTATCAGTGATGAGAAGGAGCTGACAAATCATCCAATCTACTCAGTTGATACAGGTTTGGGATCTTGTATACTTCAAATTGATGATTTTCAATCATCATCTTTGCAGCTCAGAAATCCTATTTTCCAATCTTCAGAAGTGGAAAACACTCCTATATGGAGTATGTTCTTTGATGGTGCTTGTTCAAGAGAATCTGCAGGAGAAGGTGTTGTTTTTGTCTCACCTACCAAAGAAACAATTCATTTGTCTTTCAAGTTAGATTTTAAGGTGACAAATAACATAGAAGAATATGAAGCCTTAGTCTTGGGCTTAAATGCTGCTAAGGACATGAATATTCAGGGGTTGAAGGTATATGGAGATCTTGATATGATAATTCAACAAATTAAGAACACTTTTCAAGCCAAACATGTCAGGATTAAGGCATATAGAGATGAGGTATGGAATCTCATTGATTCTTTTCTAGCATTCAATATTTCATATATTCCTAGAGAAATGAATCAACTTGCCGATTCATTAGTTGTTTCAGCTAGTACCTTTAATTCACCATGCCATCAAAGCTTATATATGAAATTCAAGTGAAATATAGACCTTCCTTGCTAGATAATGTAAATTTTTGGAAAGTGTTTGAAGATGATGAGGAATTGGTTATATTTCTGGAAGTAATAGATGAATTTTATGCTCTCTGGTAGCACCAATTCTTACAAGGGGGGTGTTTGTCTCAAGTTTCAAGCCCTTGGTGTAAAATTCGAAGAAATGGGGTTTAAAAACCCATCAAATGAATTTTATTCAAAGGCCGCATTCATGAGCGTCAAGTGCATCACACAGAAGAAGTTCATTTCGGGCTTTAAATCAAGCGAGTGGGAATTTTTGTTTTCAGTGGCGAGGATCCATCGATGGAGTAGATCAATGGTCATCGGGTAAGCCAGAGCCATAGAGTTGCATGAGGTTTAGCGCATGGGCTCATCCCTTAGGGCCAAAGTCACGAAATGATCATGGTCGTCCGATCCAGTCAGGACACATGGAGCTTGATTAAGTCTGGTCTCCATCTCAGCTATCGTGACTTTCAAATATAAGGGTCGACTCCCTTCCATCCATGATATGTGAGATGTGAAGGTGAATTTGGGTGCGTCCCCATGGTCATAGCACAAGTTTGTGAGGAAAGGCGGTTGGAGGAAGAGAAGCGAGAACTCCTGGTGGGAGAATCCCCGAAAGGATTGAGACCGCTAGTCTTGAAGGATACGTGGTGCTTGATTATGTCCGGTTTCCATCTCGACTATAGTGACTTTGAAATACAAGGGTCGACTCCCTTCCATCCATGATACGCGAGATGCGAAGGAACCTTTGGGTGCGGGCCCACGATCATAGAATAGGGTCGTATGGAAAGGCGGTTGGAGGAAGAGGAGCGAGAACACCCGGTGCGAGAATCCCTAAAAGGATCGGGACCGTTAGTCTTGAAGGATACGTGGTGCCTGATTAAGTCTGGTTTCCATCTCAGCTATCGCGACTTTGAAATACAAGGGTCAACTCCCTTCCATCCACGATACGTGAGATGTGAAGGCACCTTTGGGTGCGGGCTGACAGTCATAGCATAGGGTCATATGGAAAGGCGGATGGAGGAAGAGGAGCGAGAACTCTCAGTGGGAGAATCCCCGAAAGGATCGGGACCGTTAGTCTTAAAGGATACGTGGCACCTGATTAAGTCTGATCGCCATCTCGGCTATCCCGACTTTGAAATCCAAGGGTCGACTCCCTTCCATCCACGATACGCGAGATGCGAAAGAGACTTTAGTGTTGGGCCCATGATCCTAGCGCCAGGGTTGTATGGAGTATCGCCAAAGAAAGTGAGCACGCAGGGCCAAGGTTTTTCAATGGAAAAATGATCATGGCTGTCAATTTTTAAATCCGATCCAACCGTTGATCCCAGAGGGCCATTTCGCGAGTTTTGGCACTAGGAAATTTGAAGGCAGGGGAACTAGAAATCCCCGAAATAAGAAATGTCGAAATGCCCTTGGAGAGAGGCGTCGGGTCATGGCCCTAGGTTACATTGAAGGCAGTTCCAGAAGAAAGGGAGGCTAGCCTCAGAGACTTAGAGAGTAGGCACATGGTCTTCTCCTGAGCATATCGTCTCGGCCACTCCCTGGGGAAGCAGTTAATGAAAATCGAGCAGGTAGATGAAACCTCAGCTCAAGCCACAAATGGAAGGTATGGGAGGCCTGGAGCAATCATCCTGTGGTACCCTTGTGTGAAGGTCCTCCTATTAGAGCCATGTTGAGTTAAGGTGGCATATGACGAAGGAGTTCCATCCATTTTTGACTGAAGAGACGCCATGCCTTGGAGGTTCGAGCATGCCTCTGTTGGGAGAATATTTCTGAGTATATATACTCATTTTTTCTGTTTTTGTAAGGATGGATGGTAGAGAAAAGATCCCAATTGTAAAACTTTAACAAAGCCTCTGGTTCTCTAGTTATAGAATGAAATTTTGAGACTTCTTGTTTAATGGCATCCAACCTCCTCCTTTCCTTTTTCCTTTGAATCTTAAAGCTCGGGCATGGATGATCCAGTCGGGTGTTGTAATAACTATATGATGCATGTTTGATTATATTAGTTCTGCGACATTTTAAGTTTACTTTGAAGTTTCTCGGGTCTGAGAGGATCTCATATCTGATACTTTTCCCCCTCTAAAGGCCTGCTAGAAGACCGGATGTCCAGAGAAGTCTCTATTTCCATTTTCTTTCCCTCCACTTACTCACCACTATGCAAAAATTACTGGCTTAAGTTAGATCAAGACCTCACATGTCTTTGTTGTTCCAACCTAGTTTTCTGAGTTAAATGATATTCTTCTGAGTTTACTTCCATTCATCACCCTTTACCAACAAATAGTGACATAAACTGATGGGCTTCAGGCTTACTCCTGCTGCAATCCAGGAGTGACTTCTGATTACAACATTTCTAGTGTTGTTGTCATGGACAAAGTTGAAAATTTTCTCTGGGATTGAACGACATTGAGCCTCTGATTCTGAAGGTGCATCAGGCATCAGAGCCCTACAATATTTCTATTGTGCACCTGGTGACTCCATTGTGAAGACTCCACTGTGGTGGACCTACTGTTTTGGCTATGGCTACTTTAGCGCACCTGAAAGCTGACCCTGAGGAGATTTCTCGAGAAGGTTTCAACAACTACTTTCTTATCTTGAGAAGTTTCCTGGGAGGACACAACATTAAGATCTGGCCTTTGATGGTGAACAAATATCAGACGCATTCAAAGATGTGAATCTTTCACCTGACAACTCCATGATTCGAGGATAAATTGGCGACTCCATTGGTTCGATATGGAGAAAATACTAGCTTGGAGATTTGCTCCTTTTAATTTTTCTACTATTCCTGGTTTTCATGATGTTGTCCCTTCTTCGAAATTATGGAGCGATTATTTGCCCATATTTAGAGAGTGTAAGGGGGACAACCCTGCTCAACATCTCCATGATTTTCATGAACTCATGCATCAGTGGGAGATACATCATGAGGATGTATTATTGAAAATGTTCATGTTCTCGTTAGTAGGGCATGCTCGTGAATGGTATCGTTCTCTACCCCCTGCTAGCATTTCTTCACTCATTGAATTTCATGCAGCTTTTAATAGGCGCGATCAAAATTTTTATTCCTCTGAGTTTATCTGTCATAGCTATTGTGAGGAATGTGAGGACAGTGAGCAAAATATGGTTGTGTCTCATGAAGGTTGTGAGGATAATAGAAGATATAAGGATGAGGACCCTAGGGAGGAGGAAGATGCTTTGGGAGAGGCTAGGGAACTAATAAAATCTCTCTCTTCCCAATTGGATAGGTGGGAAGTTGAACGATGTGCAGAGGATTTTCCAGCCTTTGAAGAATGTGCTCTTGGTATCTCTACAATTGATGATGATGAAGATCCTAGGGAGGAACAAGATACTCTGAGTGAGCTGATGGAGCAGGTGAAATCTCTCTCTGTCCGACTAGAAAAGTTGGGATCTGAAGACAACGAAGAGGATTTTCCAGTCCTTTAGGCAGATGTTCTTGGCAGCTCTTTTGAAGAGGATATTGAATATTTCATAGCCGTAGAGACATTAGTTTCTGCCCCTGATGAGATTTTTTTCGATTTAAAGGAGGAATTGATGGTGGAAATGGATTGTTCTCTTTTTCTTCACGAGATTTACCATGATGTGTTTACATTCGGGGTCGAAATGGAGGATCAAGAGATAGTTCCATTTTTGCAAGATGGAGGAGTTTTGTTCTCACCCAGCTTTGATGATTATTTAGTAGAGGAGCAGCAGAGCTCCACATCACAATTTTTTGACCATAGGAGAAGCCAACTTGTATATGACAATTATGAATCAGATTCTGAGTTGGATATGTAGGATTTACAAGAGCATGTTGTGGAGGCTTATCCTCTGTTCGTTAATGAAAATTATTATGAGGAAATCAGCCATCCTGAGTGAAAGTTGGAAGAGCATAGCTTTCCCACGGGTCCTATTTATGATGATTATGAATCTGAATCTGGGGAGAGCCAAGGAGAAGAACTAGAAGAGCCGTTGAGGGCACATTTTATCTTCTATCCAGAGCCAGTCAGTGAGCAGCCACCGCCTGAGATCAGTATGCCTACATCAGTTGTCCACCCACCTATGCTTACTAGAGATACTCAGTTGCACGTGAACAACTGTGTAGCAAAGGAGGTTTCCTGTCGCCCATTTTCTAGAGTTTTCCACTAGTCCTATGAGCCTGTGGAGGAATACATGAAGTTGTATTTCCTTCACAACTTGGAGCTGCCCTATTTTGTATCAACCTCAGCCTATGAGGAGGAGTTGAAGAGTGTAGCCATTATGTTTTCACAGTTACACCATTTGCTAGTGATCATCGACAGAATGAAGGAGCGTCCATTCATAAAGTTACTTGATTGGCTATGGTGGAAATTTGCTTTCACCTAGCCTCATGTACAAAGTATATTAGTTTAGGACTGTACATAAATAAGCTCCTTGGACCATTTGTTTTTGTTTGTTTTTACTTATCGGCATGTATTTTCAGCAGGGTGTTTTAAGCTCAACTCCATATCCCAACAGAAGGCAACTGGAACTACAAAAGGAGTTCTTAGAGCATCGCAGGGACGACTCTATCCCCCAAGGAGCCTAATGTTAGCACCAATTCTTGCAAGGGGGGTGTTTCTCTCTGATTTCAGGCGCTTGGTGTAAAATGCAAATAAATGGGGTTTAAAAACCCATCAAATGTGTTTTATTCAAAGGCCTCATTCATGAGCGTCAAGCGCAACACACAAAAGAAGTCCATTTCGGGCTTTAAATCAAGCGAGCGGGCATTTTTTTTTTCAACGGCAAGGATCCATCGATGGAGCAGATCAACGGTCATCGAGTAAGCTAGATCCATGGAGTTGCATGAGGTTTAGCACATGGGCTCATCCCTTAGGGCCAAAGTCATGAAATGATCATGGTCATCTGATCCAGTCGGGACATGTGGCGCTTGATTAAGTCCAGTCGCCATCTTGGCTATCACGACTTTGAAATACAAGGGTCGACTCCCTTCCATCCACGATACACAAGACGAAAAGGCACCTTTGGGTGAGATCCCACGGTCATAGAACAGGGTCGTATGGAAAGGTGGTTGGGGAAAGAGGAGCGAGAAATCCAAGTGGGAGAATCCCCGAAAGGATCAGGACCGTTAGTCTTGAAGGATACATGGCACCTGATTAAGTTCGGTCGCCATCTCGGCTATTGCGACTTTGAAATGCAAGGGTTGAATCCCTTCCATCCATGATACGAGAGATGCGAAGGCGTCTTTGGGTGTGGACCCACTGTCATAGCACAGGGTCATATGGAAAGGCGTTTGGAGGAAGAGGAGCGAGAACTCCCGGTGGGAGAATCCTCGAAAGGATTGGGACCATTAGTCTTGAAGGATACATGGCGCCTGATTAAGTTCAGTTTCCATCTCGGCTATCGCGACTTTGAAATATAAGGGTTGACTCCCTTCCATCCACAATACGCGAGATACGAAGGTGCCTCTGGGTGTGGTCCCACGGTCATAGAATAGGGTCATATGGAAAGGCGATTGGAGGAAGAGGAGTGAGAACTCCTAGTGGGAGAATACTCAAAAGGATCGGGACCCTTAGTCTTGAAGGATACATGGTGCCTGATTAAGTCTGGTCTCCATCTCAGCTATCGTGACTTTGAAATACAAGGGTCGACTCCCTTCCATCCACGATATGCGAGATGCGAAAGAGCCTTTAATGTTGGGCACATGATCCTAGCACCAAGGTTGTATGGAGTATCGCCAAAGAAAGTGAGCACGCAAGGCTGGGGTTTTTCAATGGAAAAATGATCGTGGCCGTCAGTTTTTAAAGACGATCCAACCATTGATCCTAGAGGGTTGTTTCTCGAGTTTAGGCACCAGGAAATTTGAAGGAAGGGGAAGTAGAAATCCCCGAAAGAAGAAATGCCAAAACTCCCTTGGAGAGAGGCGCCAGGTCATGGCCCTGGGTTACATTGATGGCAGTGCCAGAAGAAAAGGAGGCTAGCCTATGAGCCTTAGAGAGAAGGCACGTGGTCTTCTCCTGAGCATATCATATTGGCCACTCCCTGGGGAAGCAGTTAATGAAAATCGAGCAGGTAGATGAAACCTCAGGTCGAGCCATAAATGGAAGGTATGGGAGGCCTGGAGAAACCAACCTGTGGTACCCTTGTGTGCAGGTCCCCCTGCAAGAGCCATGCTGAGTTAAGGTGGAATTTGACAAAGGAGTTCCATCCAGGTTTGACTAAAGAGATGCCACACCTTGGAGGTTCGATCATGCCTCTATTGGGCGAATATTTCTCAGTATATATACTCAGTTTTTCTATTTTTGTAAGGATGGATGGTAGAGCAAAGCTCCCAATTGTAAAACTTTAACAAAGCCTCTAGTTCTCTGGTTATAGACTGACATTTTGAGACTTCTTGTTTAATGGTATCCAGCCTCCTCCTTTCCTTTTTCCTCTGAATCTTAAAGCCCGGGCATGGATGATCCAGTCGGGTGTTGTAATAACTATATGATGCATGTTTGATTATATTAGTTTTGCGCATTTTAAGTTTACTTTGAAGTTTCTTGGTTCTGAGAGGATCTCATATCTGAGACTTTTCCCCCTCTAAAGGCCTACTAGAAGACCGGATGTCCAGAGAAGAATCTATTTCCCTTTTCTTTCCCTCCACTTACTCACCACTATGCAAAAATTACTGGCTTAAGTTAGATCAAGACCTCGCATGTCTTTATTGTTCCAACCCAATTTTCTGAGTTAAATTATATTGTTCTGAGTTTACTTCCATTCATCACCCTTTACCAACAAATAGTGACATAAACTTATGGGCTTTAGGCTTACTCTTGCTACATTCCAGGAGTGACTTTTGACGCCAACACTCTCCACATAAATCAAGAAAATGAAAATGATGAAAAGGTAAAAAACCCTAGGTTAAAAAATAAAATTGGATGCCATGATATTATTCAGCAACCCAATAATAAAATCCCGAGAGGATTAGTACCACTTGAGAAAATATTTGACCAAAATTATGTGCCTTTGAAGCTTGATAAGAAATAAGAAGACCCTGTTGCCTATAAGTATAATTTAGGGGATGAACAGTGTCCAAAAACCATAAATTTGTCCACACAATTGACTGCAGAACAGAGATCTGATTATGGCAGCCTGATGAAAGAGTTTTCAGACATTTTTTCATGGGATTATAGTGACTTAAAAACCTATGAAACTCAAGTGATTGAGAATAGAATCCCGTTGAAGAAAGAATCCACTCCATTCAATAAAAAACTAAGATCTATTAGCCCTCTTATTCTACCCATAATGGAAAAGGAAATTAAAAAGTTATTGAATGCCCAAATTTTCATTCCACTAAGATATTCTGAGTGGGTTTCTAATTTGGTCCCTGTTAGGAAGAAGAATGGGGAAATTAGGCTATGTGTTGACTTCAGGAACTTGAACAAGTGTTCCAAGAAAGATAACTACCCTTTGTCGAAGATGGAGCATATCTTGCAAAGAGTTTCTGGAGCTAGTGTAATGTATTTTATTGATGGTTTTTCAGGCTACAACCAAATCTCAGTACATCTAGATGATAGAGAAAATACAACCTTCACAACTCCTTGGGGTACTTTTGTGTATGCTAAGATGCCTTTCGGGCTTATGAATGTTGGGGCCACCTTTCAGAGGGCCATGGGCATTTCCTTTGTAGGTGAGAAAGATAAGTTCGTCTTGATATATTTGGATGATATAACAGTGTTTTCTCACAACCATAAAGAACATTTGCAGCATTTGAGGAAGGCATTCTTGAAGTGCAGAAGGTATGGGATTTCAATCCAAAGAAGTCTCAGTTTGCAATGAAAGAAGGTAAGATTTTGGGGCACATAGTGACTGCTGAAGGAGTAAATATTGACCCTGCAAGAGTAGAAGATATTCAGAAGATATCTATTCCTAGATCTAAGAAAGACATTCAATCATTTCTTGGAAAGATTAACTTCATTAGGAGATTTATTCCTAATTTTGCAGAATTGATTAAACACATCACTGGTATGCTAAGGAAGGATTCAAAAGTTAAATGGAATGATGTAGCAAGGGATTCCTTCGAATCTATTAAAAAAGCTATTATGTCATCTCCTACTTTGATCAACCCAGACCATTGTAAATATTTCTACATCTTTTCATTTGCATCTAATGACACAATTGCAGCAGTGTTACTTCAGATAAATGATCAAGGGTAGGAACAACCAGTAGCATTCTTTAGCAAGACATTAAGAGATGTTGAGGTAAAGTATGATCCCATTGATTGATAAGATGAAAAATTATGATAGTGGGATAACTGCAGTATTTTAGGTTACTAATGTTTCCTCTAGAAGTGGCAGACATCCAGAAGTCTCTGAAAATCAATATTATGGGTTTTTGGATGATATATTTGAGTGTGACTTTAAATCCTTAAAATAAAATTTGTTCGATGTCAAATGGTACAGGCTATGAATGGGTGAATCTGATCCTAAAAGAACTATTAATCAACATGCTAATGGATTTACCATGGTTAACACAAGGAATGTTGATCCAAGATCAAAGACCTATGTCCTTTGTAACATACCCAACAATCCCAAGGACGGGGCATGCTTCCAAAAATCTCTACTCTATTCAAACCATGACACACACACACACACACACACACACACACACACACACACACACACACATATAATGAAAATTTAACAGATATAAACATTTTTCTCATACACAGATTCATGCGGAACTGACAATAAAAACATACATGCAATAAACACAGGAAATTATGATAAACTTCAGACATGTACTTAAACACAACATGTAAAATTAACATAGAATTGGTACTTATCTTTTTATGAGAATACCAACAACTCAGTGCATACCTTCCATAAACCTCCTAGCCTTATACCATGTTACTCCAAGCTATCACCAGTGGGTCACCCTCGAGCTGGGACTAAACTCCACCCAGGGTAAAGGAAATCCTTGTCTAGGCTAAGACTACAGAAAGTTGCACAATGCACTAGGATAGATTCTCTCCAAGGAGCCTACTTACGCCCACCGCTCACAGACTCTTATTCCCCACATGCTTGTCCCACCCTAGGAATATACACCTTCATTGTTCCACAGTCCATCGGCTACTCCACTTCCCTTCCAAGGCTTCAACAATGGGTCGGATCATGAATTCGCAGAGCTATGTAGATGCTACTAGACTCTCTCCATGAGAAATCACTTCCCCAACAATATCTCTCACCTGGAGAGAGTTGCTCACATGCCCGAAAACCTGCCTCTTCAATCCACGGGCCTGACAACCCACCTCTTCAAAACCACGGGTCTGACAACCTATTTATTTTGTCCAATTCCTAAGTCAAATGGGTAACCACAGTAGCAAAATAGGGTAAGTCAGGGTACAAGCTCAACAAAAATACCATTGCATGCAAGTTACAAAGGTTCATGATGGAAGAGGGTTCAACAATGGTAGAAAAATGGTTGACTTCCTGCCTGATCAATGTGTGCATGAATGGGGAGTATGGAAAGAATGGTGAGAGAACCCCCACAACGATGGATGTTCCCATATAAATCTGCTTGTGCCCAAGTTGACACTTGTCTCTCTTAGGAGATCATTCATGTCCACTTGGATTTTGTTCCTTTCCCCAAAGGAAC
This sequence comes from Picea engelmannii, assembly GCA_009831015.1. Classification (NCBI taxonomy): domain Eukaryota; kingdom Viridiplantae; phylum Streptophyta; class Pinopsida; order Pinales; family Pinaceae; genus Picea; species Picea engelmannii. The sequence continues at coordinate 15,702 of ML794526.1, forward strand.
TTAGGATAACATGGTTTATTTCCCAAGCCTTAGTATTTTCGGAAAATACATTATAATATTCCCTTTCGTTAAGCCCTCAAGCTTAGCCCCTTTTTTCCTAAGCTCTCATCCCATTCCCTTTCCCTTCCCAGTTCATCTTAGTCCCCCATAAATCTTTCTTCATGGTTGGTCTACATGCAACTATGTAATTATATTAATGATGTGAGTATCTATATATACAAAATCAGGCTCTGTGGCCTTCAACATCTAGTCTATCTTTCCTAATAAACACATAAGTCTCCCATCTTATAAGCACTTGTCTCACCAACCTATAAACATCATTACAATTCAACAGGGGATCGATTTTGGGGTATTACAATCCCCTCCCCTTATTTATGCATTGTCCTCAGTGCATCATATTTACATATTACTGGAAGATTTTCAAAAATATTCAAAAATATGATGATATTATTCCCGCATAGCATCTTCATGCTCCCAATTTGAGTCCTTAGGACCGTACCAAATCCATTGGACCTTTATAATCCCTATTTCTCGATTCCGGAGCTATTTGATTTTCCAGGCCATAATGCATACCAGATGCACTTGAAAAGTGCTTTCTTGCTCCACTCGAATCACATTCCAATCAATAACATGATTAGCATCAAGTATATATTTCTTGAGAAATGATACATGGCATACATTTTGTATAGACACAGATGCAAGAAATGAAATCATATAAGCTATTGGTCCAATCCTCTTTAGGATTTAAAACGGCCCACAATATTTGTCTTCCAACTTGGAACATTTTCCCAACCTTAGGGAACTTTTGTTGGCCTTCACCTTTAAGAAAACATGATCACCCACTTTAAACTCCCTGTGAGTTCTTCTCTTGTTAGCATAGATTTTCTGCTTGTCTTGGGAACCCTTTAAATTATATTTTATCTTCAACATTTTCTCTTCCATTTCCCTGCGAAACTTTGGCCCAATCATTGCTCTATTAGCTGGGTTGTCTCAGTTTATTGGTTTGCTTCACTTTCTGCAATAAAGTGCCTCAAATGGGCTCATCTTTAGTGATGCTTGGTACCCATTGTTTTAGGAAATTTCTACCAAGTATATATAGTCTTCCCATTTATATGTTTTTTCCATCATGTACATCCTTAGCATATCCTCTTCACGTGGTTCACCCTTTCTATTTTCCCATCAGAATCAGGATGATAGGTTGTGTTGAAGTTCAGATTTGTTCCCAACCCTTTGAATAATCCTTTACTGAACTTTGAGGTAAACTTTTGGTCTTTGTCAGACACAATTGTCTTGGGTATGCCATGCAAGCGTGCTACTTCCCTCATATAAATATCAGCAACATTGGTTGTCTTGTGAGTAACCTTCATAGGAATAAAATGGGCAGCTTCAATAAGCTTGTGCACCACCACCATGATAGCATCGTGTTGTTTGCTTGTTCTAGGAAATTTGGTGATCAAATCCATTGTCACCACTTCCCACTTTCACTCAGGAATGGGAAATGGCTGCAGCAACCCAGTTGGGTGTCTATGCTCAGCCTTGACTCTTTGACACTCAAAACATTTAGAAATGTAATCAGCAATCTCCTTTTTCATCCCTGGTCAATAATATTGGCTCTTGACTTCTACCATTGTTTTATGATATCTTGGGTGTCCAACATAAGGTACATTATGAATCTCTTTCAAAATTTTACTCCTCAATTTGTGAGAATTGGGTACATAAATTATGTTACTATACAAGAGAATTCCATCATTTCCCAATTCATAATCTTCAAATTTTTGTTGCATTTTACCTTATTGCAATTTTGTTACTAACTCTATGTATTGCAAATCTACTTTTGCAGCCTCAGAAATTTTGCCTTTAAGATCAGTTTGATACATGCTAATGGTTGTAGCATGTAGTTCATGCACTCTCCTACTAAGTGCATCAACCACTTGGTTCTCTTTTCCTTTGATATGCTTAATATCAAAGTCATACTCACAAAGGAATTCCAACCATCTGCTCTACCTAGCATTCAAAGTTGGCTGATCAAACAAATATTTCAGACCATTATGTTATGTCCTCAGCTCAAATATTTTTCCCATGAGGTAGTGCCTCCACTTATTCAAGGCGTGCACTATGGTTTTTGTTATAAACCTATATTTCATAGTATCACCTAGTGATTAGAATTTCTTCCTCTGGTCATATTTTATTGTAAATAATGTTTTCTTCTGCAAATGATTTACAAAATGAAAAAAA
>ML794526.1:22330-41680 GCA_009831015.1 Picea engelmannii
GTTATGCTTTGGTCTGAAGAATGTTGCAATGCTGAAATCCCCAAATTCTGAACCAGAGAGTATTTACTTAGAAACCCGAACACAGATGTGTGTCAATAGATCTCGCCGATTTAATTTGTTTATGTTGTTGTTTATGTTCCCCAAGGGTTAGGTATTCAAGGGTTCTACAGACAAGGTTTTGCCCTATGCTATAGCTCTCTGATATACCTACGGGGTCCAACAGTAGTACTTGGCCCAATATCTCAGGGCACTAACTAAGGAGGATAGACCGTACCCTTAGCCGTACTACCCGACTACCCAGGTACTAGAGAGTATCTTCCCAAGTATTGTTCTCGGTGACACTATAGCAGTCCGGCGGCCGATAGGTTTATCTAAAGAGGGCTTCAGGAAATCTAGGTCGATCCGTACACAGATGTTGTCTGATATGCTACCACTCGAAGGGGTACCAATAGGGGTTACAAGGGTGGCCAACAGATGTGCGCTTAAGAACCACTTGTATTTCCTGCATGTATGAATCCCTCAACCGCGGGTTTATGCATGTAACGACAGATCTCTGTGGCTTAAAGATGCCGGAATACGTCTCTACCCTGAAGAAAAAAAAAATACCCACAATTTTTGCCAAGGAAAGTGCTCTGATACCACTTGCAAGATACCAGATATATAAAATATGCAGAACAGAAATAAAATGCTAGAAATGGCAAAATAACAGTAAAATATCCAGCATAATCTTCACAATACACAGTAATGATATAAGAAATAGCAATAGAAAAGCACTTTGATTCAGAAAGCAATGTTCACAGGCCTCTTCGAGGGGGAAACCTCTAGTCGAGCAACGCTCTATTACAATAATATCCAAGCTAGGGTTTTCATACCCTCGACCCTTATTTATACTAAATATGTCTATTAAGAGAAGCATATAGAGGAAGATCCTTCTAGAAGCAGAAGCTTCTATTAGGTCTTCTTACATCCGCCTTATTCTATTTTATTGAAAGGTCTTATTAATATTGACCTTTATTACATATGAATACATTGATCTACCTATGTGCGGGTTAGGACCTTAACACCCCCCCCTCTAGAATCCTACCAAACCACTACCCAATACCGCCCACCTCACTCTGCCACTGTACCCCACTACCACCTATCACACATCACATCCCACATAGTCGTTAACCAATCAATGCCCTCCATGTGACTGCTAATCGCCCCATCATCACCCTGCACCATAACGAACACCTCCATTGGATTGTAAAACCCCGTTTCTTCACCCTGTGACACTATTTGTCTATGCACACACTATGGACCTCGCGCAATTAACCCAGGTATTTACCGTCCTCCATTAATTCACCTTAAAACTCTGTTAGTCATGGCCCCCAAAACCAAATCCTTTAAAACGTCTGAGAATTTGTTTCCTCCCCCTCCTATCGACCTGGATCACATCCCTCTGGCAAACAAAGATTACAACATTACAGAGCCAAAGTGTGAATTCAACTTCTTCGAATTAAACTTCTGGCTAAAAGATACCTTCCTGGATCAGAGCGACGAAATTGGACACTGGGAGTCCAATTTACCTCTGTACATGTTCCCTCATACCTTCCACTTCCCTGAATTCGCATTGAAATGCCAAGACCATTATCTTCACGGCCAAAGGGACATCGTTTCCTCTTTCGGTGAAACTCTATTCACCATTACCCCCGAATCCATTAACGAGATGCTACAGATCCCAAAAAATGACTCTGCAATCCCATTTTATGTCGAAGCCTTCAACAAACTCTACCAGAAGCTCTCCTTCCCCCAAAGAGCCCATATTTTTGAGATTTTTCTACCAGAAGATTCTCAATTGCCCAAGAAAAATCCTACATATCCATCCTCCATTTTCTCTATTAGGTCCAACGAGATTATTTCCATCCTCTATTACCTGTTAGGATACTTCTTAGATGAATGGGTTGATGGACCTATCTTAGGTTTTTTGTCCATTTTTTCCTCAGAAAAAAATGCCACAATTCAATTTGATTTCAGTCAGTTTCTGGCTGATAACATACATGATCATCTTTTGAGGTTTTCAATAGAAGGAATGTTTATATATTCCTTAGTGCTGGTGTATTTTTTTTTTTTTTCATTCAGACATGTTTCCATGTGCTTTTCATAAATTGGATTAGGAAGGAAATCCACAGTCAGTGACCTCATGGACATCATTAGTGAGGAAAAATTCAACTGAATTTATCTTCAAGGGTTTCGTAGACCATTTTTGTCACCCATTGGTTTGCATGCTGAGCAGCAGAACAGAGCCAAGGATCAATAAAGAAGTTCAGAGAATCCTTCACCTCTTGGATCTAGCCAAAATAAGAGATTGGTACTTATATTAGAACCACACTGAAATAAAAGTGTATGGATGTGAGTTTCCACCATATAGAATGCCAAAATATCTCCTTGTAAGTATTTTTGCACTGGAATACATCAGGAAGATGGTGAAATCTGATGATATCCATTTTGTTTCAGTAAAGAAGAAACAACAACTCAAAATAAAGACCCAAATCGACCCTTTCATATGCAACAACAGAGTTGGAAGAGAAGAGGAAGACAACCTTTTGAAACAGATGAGTTTCACTCAGAGTTCCACATGGAATTATGACCCATTTGGTGTCATCTAAGATCTCAGAGTCAAACAAAGGAGCACTCCTTATTCTCACATACAGAAGCCAGAGGTGGCAAAATATATGAACCAGACAGAATGGAAAGAGAACACTTTGCTAGAAACAAAAGAACAACCTCTCCCTTTCACTGCTTCAAAACTAGCACACCTAAAACACAAACAAAAAAGACAACAAGGAAAGAAGTTTCCCATTCAGTCATAGAGGTGTCAGCTGAAGACTTCCAAGTCTACAGAAAAAGGGACAAAACCAGTCACATACCGGACCTTCTTAAAGAAGGAGAAATATAGTCCACCATAGTCATGGAGGGACCACATTCATGAACCTTTTCAAATAGTCAGTTCATAGTGTCCACATATTCATCTAAAAAAAAAACAGACACTACTCTGTCAGTTGAATCATCCCATGAGCAAACAGAGTCAAATATCTTTGACAAGTACAAACAAATCAAACAGAGGAATGAACTCCTAAACAACATCACATATTCTCAGTTCTGGAAGAAGACCTCCAATACTCAACACAGACTGTTGTCATCATTTGAAACAGATAAAGGAAGAATGAAAATGGCATTCCTACAGGCACAAGTTCCTCATCCCAAGACAATTGTTGACTACAAGAATACTTCCTTTGACTTTGATGTGAAGGAGGTCCATCAAATCGACCAAATGGACATGCACAGGAAAACATGGGAGATGATATTCTCCACCTTGACAAACACCTCATTGACTTCTTCAAAATTGTAGGTGTCTCTGAATAACATTCAGTCCCCATTGAAGCTGGAGAAGATCTCTTCTTTGGCCAAAGACAACAATATCAAATCACTAGAAGAATTGGTGTTGAATATTGGGTATGACCCATCAAATGTCAAGGCAGCTGAGGAATTATTGAAGAATAAGAATGTTTATATAGCATCCTTGAGAAAGAAACTAAAGCTTCTAGCTACTGAAGATTCACAAGCAAAAGAGGTGGTTGAAACTGAAGGCCACAAAGAAGAAATGTTCAAGCTTACCATGGAACATAATGCAAAGATAAGAGAGATGGAAGAAGAAATGGATAAACTAATAAAGGAGAAAGAGCAAAGTGTTTAGATGGCCATTATCCCACTGGAGGAAGTCCCTCTAACATGAGTTAGAACAATAGAAGAAACTACATCATTAGATATTCCATCAACAATCCCAGTACAAGTTTCAAAGGCATATGAGAAACTTGTGAAGTCTATCGAAGACATGTTCCTCCAAGGGGAGGAGTTCAGAAAACTACAAAAGAAGTTAAAAACCTCTAAGATATTAAGTCTATGTTTTAGGCCAACCACCATGTAGAAATGCATAAGTCTCAGAGGCTTAGTCAACAACTACAACATCTACAGAAAGAGACTGTCATGGAAAATACCTTAGTGGAATCTAAGGAAAATATATGGGTGGACATCAGGAAGTCTATGGAAGAAATCTGGCATCCATACAGATCATCTTTGGAAAACATGGATTGGTACAAAAGGATAGAGAATCAATTGGGAAAATAAGAGAAGAGCTAGGAGAAATACCTACAGAGGCCACTAAACTCATCATATTCCTAAACTCCAAAAACAAGCAGGAGTTAGAAGAAATGGATATTGAAGACATGACAAAGACCATCCTTGAGATCAAAAAGGTTCTGACTAAGAAAGGATTGATGTTCCATCTAGAAGAGAAGGCTCAGGTGATGGACATTGGAGTGCAGAGATTTTTCAGTAAGATTGAAGTACTACATAAGAAAGGTCTTCCTGGACTATTAGGACTCAATGACAAGCTAATCACTCTTTCAGATTACAAGCAAAAGATCAGTGCAGTGGCAAAGGACAGTTCCAAGTTTGCAAGGATACAGGGAAGCATTACTGGTAAATATTTCCTAGAGACACTACAGTTGGACCTGGGTATCCAGCATGAGATTAAACATATGTTCATCACCAAGCCCACTTTTGCTAAGTATACTTAAATGGATGAGATATACATAAAATTATTCAAGGTTTCCATCCCAGGTAAAAAAAGATGGGAAGATCTATGTTCTTTACTTGAGTAAAGATAATTTTGAGGTTCGAATCAACATGGAGCAGCCAACCAAAGTCAAAGATACGAATCATCAACCACTTTCCACAAAATAAACACCAAGGATCCGAACAAATCAACATAATTCCTATATTTTGTAATTTGAGATCTAATTAGTTAGATAATTTCTCCATAATATCCTATTAATTTATGACAGGATCTGATGTAAATAATTGTATAAATACTTCTTCCTTCGAAGTATTGAGGGTTGATTTTTGCACCCAGGAGCTATTGTGTAACTTTACAAAGGATCAACCAGTAATAAAACATGCTTATTCACAGGATCCTTGTGTCATATTGTTGGTGATGTCTCTCTCTCTTTGTTGAATGTTTTCTTACTCTATGTGATCATTTATGTATTTTAAATTCTAATCGTTAAAAGGAATTCAATAGAACAAAATTTATCTTGTATACTCTGTCTCTGGTGTTTTAATTATCTATATGTTTTCACCTGAAATTGAGTAAGGGAATTCTTAATTGCTCCTTTGCTTAGTGGACTCTCATATCCTTTTTATCTTATCCACCTCATTTAATCTTAATAGATCCAACGGTTTTAATACCCTTCCCTATGAAGAAAACCTCATAAAATTCTAAATCTGATTCTCATCTTTAATATAGACCCCATATTCCAATGGAAAATTAATGCATTCTTTCAGACAACTATTACAAACAAATTCAAACTGTCATAACTAGACTAACATTTAAAAACTTAAACAAATCTAAATCTTACAGAGAGATCCCTCTCTGAAGCTAGCAGGGCTAGATCCCAGCTTCAAAAGTGGTTTTGATAGTTACCTATGTCAATTTCTTCTACCCTTCAACAACCTCTGGAAATTACAGAGTGTTAATAGCTACCAACTCCAAATCATGAGTGGCATAGATTCTTTCATGCTCTTTCAATTTTCTGGATTCAAAACATATCACAAACCCATTTTGACCGAGGACTCCACCAAGTCCTTGTTTTCATGAATCTGTGCAAAACATGAAATATTCATTCGGATCAACAATCCTCAGAATTGGAGCATTGGTTAACAACTGCTTCAATTGTTGGAATCTCTTTTCACATTTTGTTGTCCATTGAAACTTCACCCCCTTCCTTTGCAAGGAAGTGATTGGGTGAGCAATTCTCAAAAACCATGCAATGAATCTTCTGTAGTAGCCAGCTACACCCATGAAGGATCTAACTTCTGTCACATTCTTAGGTGGTGTCCACCCTTTAAAGGCCTCAATCTTTTCAGGGTCCACTGATATCCCTTCTTCGGATATGATATGCATCAAATAGTGAATTCGGTTTTGATAAAATGAGCACTTGCTCAATTTGGCATACAATTGGTGCTCCCTTAACACTTGTAACACCATCCTCAAATAATTCTCATGTTCTTCTTCTGACTTGGAATACACAAGGATTTCATCCAAAAAGACAATGACAAACTTGTCTAAATATTCCCGAAAAACACCATTCATTAAGCACATGAAAACAACTAGTGTATTTGATAACCCAAATGGCACCACTGTGAACTCCTAATGACCATACCTTTTCCTAAAGATGGTCTTGCGGATGTCTTCATCTCTGGTCCTTACTTGATGATATCCTTCCCTAAAATCAATCTTTGAGAATATCCTTGCATCCTTTAACTGATCAAACAGATCATTGATCCTTGGCAATGGATACTTTTTCTTTATAGTCTCTTTATTCAATTGTTTGAAGTCAATGCACAATGTCAATGTCCAATCTTTCTTCTTCACGAATAAAACTAGGGCGCCCCAAGGTGACACATTTGGGCGTATATACCCATTCTTAAAAAATTCTTCAAGCTGCATTTACAACTCCTTCAGCTCTAGTGTACTCATTATGTAGGGAGTCTTGATACTAGAGTTGCTCTAGGCATCAAATTTATAGAGAAATAAATATCTCTCTTTGGGGGTATTCCTAGTATCTTCTTTAACACATCCTCAAAATCTTTCAGGACTGCATGATCCTCCAGATGTGGCACCTTATCCTTAGGTGCTTCCTCCATATGAGCTGCAAATATTTGGTATCCCTTCCTGTAACACTTCTTCAGTTGCATTGCTAAGATTTCTCGGACAATAACTTCCCTAGGAATTCCTTGGACTGTTCTTGAGTTCCCTTCCTCATTCAAGCAAGTGAATGTCTTGTTATGAAATTCTAATATGGCATGGTGTTGTTCCAACCAATCCATACCAAGTAGAAAGTCATATGAACCCAATGGTAGTATGTTCAAATCTTCCTTGGTACTTATCCCATTCATGTCCACTAGACATGATTTAATCAGCTTAACAACGTTTCTCTTGGCTCTTGTAGCTAGTTGTACCAGCCAAGATTTCTCATGCTTACTTCTTGGAAAATGCAATCTTTCCACTACCTTAGGATCTATATAACTATGACTAGATCCTGAATCTATTAAAATAGTAAAGGAATGGTTATTTATCATACCTTATACTTCAATCATGTGTGATTAAAACTCTACTTGCTTGTTGTCCAGGGCTTCATAGATCCTAGGTACACTTATGCCCATGTCCTCCACTGTTTCTTCTTGTTTTACATTGTGTAAAACTCTCACTTTTTCACTTTTGTGAGGACAATATATATACTTATGGTCTCCTTTACAACCCCAACATTGAATGGGTGTCTTCCTTGGCCTTTTCCCGCCTACCTCAGCCATTCTGTGCTCTCTAAAAGATGGTTGTCCTTGAGGGTTGTTTCTGAAAAAGGGTGGTGTTAACACATAAGATTGTAGGGGTCAAAAAAATTTACTTTGGTTTGTTTTTGAGTCATAAGGTTTATAGGTAATATGTTTTAAGTGTTAGGGTGGTGGTCATAAGCTTTGGTTTAGTTAAAAAAAGAAATGAAGTTTGTTCAACCTTGGTAGAGTCTTAATTTCATTTCATTAAACATCATGACAAGGCTATTCAAATCCTCATGAGTCACACCATTGGTTTCTACATAATTTCCTTGAAATTTCATACATCCAAGTTCTAATCAAAGTCTCCCCTTTTTCACTATCAATCCATTCAAGTGTGCGAGCTATGTTTGGCAGGCGCTGCGAATTGGTTAAAGAGAAGACTTGGAGGTTCGACTACTTCCAGACACCCTCGGGAAATTTCAAATATATCAACACCAAATCAGGACCATCAAGTACTCCATGAGGTTTTCCATCCTTTTTGAAGGTCAAGAAAGTGGTTTTGGCTATTTTTTCCTTTTGGTGCTGTGAAATTTCACATGCGCTACGAACTGGCTGACAAGGGCACTGCAAACTCATTTCCTGTAGCAACTACTTCTAAATATTTGATTATAAATCTAAAATGGTAATGTGGGTTTCTCTAGAATTTTTTTTGGAGGAGAATGATAGCCTTGTTGACTTGCTAAACATATTTCAACCTAACCCAATTTTCCATTCGAGAGATATAACTAAAACACCAGTGCACTGCAAACTGGCATTGCAAACTCTCTGTTTCGCATAGTTGTTGGAGATTCACCTTTTTTGGAGGTTACCACCATTCAAGGAGGGTTAAAATGACTTCTCAGAGATCAGTTAGATGATAAGGGAAACCTACACCTAAGAATTATCTCCATTAAGAACTCATGCATTGAATTGGAAACAAATTTATTAATGACTTCCAACAACTTCCTAAAAATTAGCAGTTTGTTGGATTTTTGTCTCTTTGAATGTTGCCACTTATCTCCAAGGCCTATAATCCAATGGAAGAGATGGGTTTCGACCTCCTAAGAATATTTTGTATGTTATTTTCTATTTAATGGGTGAGAGGAATCAAGAGAGGGGTTGGAATGGAGTGATATAGACTCATATCTTTATATTGTCTATGTAGCATAAGAGTACTTCTTACAGTATGTATTGGACTTAAGATCCTTTGAATAATGGAAGTCATTTCTTTTTCTTATCATCTTATTTCTATCTAATTTTTATTACATTCCATTGAAGGATTCATTTGACTGAGTTGTATATTTATTGCAATAGATAATTTGTTGTGGTACTTGTGAAAATATATTAGAATTTTCATCTTTGATTATGAGAAGATCTTATTTCAGAGAGTTCTTCCTTATATGTTTGTCATACTACCTAATGTAGATGATAGGAATTTCATATTCTTATTATTAATTCTTCCACATACTCATCCTATTTTTTATAACCCTTATCAAAGTTATTCATAGCCTTATTTGCTTGTGCATATTCTATGAATTAAACTGTGATTGACATTCTTTTCAGAGTATTTCATCCATTTGTCATTTACTACAAAGTTTTTCTTCCACACTTTGATGGGTATTGGGCTTGAACTCATAGCAGTCTGAGTGTGACTCTCAGTACTAACATTTTTGGCGCTCTTGTTGGGATGAAAGTGAAGAAATCTTCCCTCGGAGAACGACAACAATCAGATCCATCTCTTGATGGTAGATAGGAGAAAGACACAATCTTGACTGCAATCTTCTACCTGGCGACTCCAACTTCATCATAGATGAATCTATGGGAGACTCCACTGGTTTGAGATGGAAAAGATTCTTTCTCAGAGGTATGAATTTTTTGATTTCTCAAATATATCTTGTTTTCTAAACCCCGTTCCTGATAGAAGTGAATGGGAAGGCTACCTTCCTAGGTTTAGAGGGGAAAATTGGGAAATGTCAGCTGAGTTTTTACTAGATTTTCACGAGTGCATACTTAAGCTGAAAGTTATACATGAAGATGTCCTCATTAAATTGTTTACATACTCTTTGGATGGAGTATCTCGTGATTGGTGTAGATCACTCTCGGTTGCTTGTATTAATTCACTAAGACATTTTCATGCTGCATTTTGTTTATTTTGCAAAGAGAAATTTGCAGCTGATTTCCTTTATCAAGAATGTTGTTATGAATTCGATTTGTTGAGTAAAACATCAAATAGTCATAAATAGTATGTTGTAGTAGAAGACACTTTTCATAATGATCAACAGGATGTTGATCTTCAAAGTGATAGCTAGGATGTAGATACTTTTGACATTGTATCAAATGTATATACTATTTTAAGTTCTCATGAAAATCAAATTGTTTCCTTTGAGTATTCAAATGATAATGAGCAGATCGATATATCATCATGTGATAGTTTTGAATCTAAGGCACGAGAATACAATGAAGGAAATAAGGAAGGATTATATGAGCATAATTGGTCGAAGAAATTTCTCCAGCATCTATTACCAGAGATCATCAAGCTTTTTTTCATAATTCCTAAACCTGGATCTGCAACAAATATTAAACAACCTATGGTCAACATTGAAATTAGTGAAGGCAACCCACAACAACCTTCAGTTTTGCAAATAGAGGATATTGGCAGCAGTCATAAAAGTGGGCATGTGTAGAAGCAATTCAATTTCCATTTGAAATGATATCAAGAAGAAGTATTTCCTTATGGATTTCATGACCCTATTGCTGATTATCTAGAGTTTTTGAGCAGTAAATATGTCAAATCATTCTTGTCAAGTGAATGTTGGTTTTTCTATATTTTCAAACTACACTTATGTATGCCATGGGTTCCTTCATTTGTCCAATCTGGATCAAAAGTTTCACCAGTTAATCAGTTTTTTGTATGGCTTCATTGGAAGCATGAATTTACTTAAACAAAGAATAGTTCAAATGGTTAGAGTAGGAGTAAGATGAATAAAGCTCGATTCTCTAGCATTTGGTTTGTAGTAGATCAACTATAATGACTCCTATCCCAATGGATAAGGCACTTGAACTACATGTTATGGGAAGCTCACAGGGAGCATGCCATCCCCAGTGGAGCCATATGTTAACACATAAGATTGTACGGGTCAAAAAAATTTACTTTGGTTTGTTTTTTAGTCATAAGGTTTATAGGTCATATGTTTTAAGTGTTAGGGTGGTGGTCATAAGATTTGGTTTAGTTCAAAAAATAAATGAAGTTTGTTCAACCTTGGTAGAGTCTTAAGGTCATTTCATTAAACATCATGACAAGGCTATTCAAATCCTCATGAGTCACACCATTGGTTTCTACATAATTTCCTTGACATGTCATAAATCAAAGTTGTAATCAAAGTCTCCCCTTTGTCACTATCAATCCATACAAGTGTGAGATCTATGTTTGACAAACGTTGCGAATTGGCGTTGTGAACTGGTTAAAGAGGAGAGTTGGAGTTTCAACTACTTCCAGACACCCTCGAGCAATTTCAAAGATATCAGCATCAAATATAGGACCACCAGGTACTCCATGAGGTTTTTTTATCCTGTTTGAATGTCGAGAAAGTGGTTTTGGTTGTTTTTTCCTTTTGGCACTGCGAACTAGCACAGGCGCTACGAGCTGGCTGACAGGGGCACTGCAAACTCATTTCATGTATCAACTGTTTCCAAATATTTGATCATAAATATAAAATGGTGATGTGGGTTTCTTTGAAATTGTTTGTGGAGGTGAATGATATCCTTGTTGACTTGCTAACCAAATTTGATCGTGACCCAGTTTGGAATTTGAGAGATATAATTAAAACACTAGTGCATTGCAAACTCTCTGTTTCGCATGGTTGTTGGAGATTCACCTTGTTTGGAGGTTTCCACATGTCAAGGAGGTTTCAAATGACTTGTAAGAGATCAGTTAGATGATAAGGGACACCTACACCTAAGAATTATCTCCATTAAGACCTCATGCAATGAGCTAGAAACAAATGTATTAATGACTTCCAACAATTTCCTAAAAATTAGTTGTTTTTTGGATTTTTGTCTCTTTGATTGTTGCCACCTATCTCCAAGGCTTAGAATCCAATGGAAGATATGGGTTTCGACCTCCTAATCATATTTTGTATGTTGTTTTCTTTTTAATGGGTGAGAGAATCAAGAGAGAGGTTGGAATGGAGAGATAGAGACTCATATCTTTATACTGTCTATGTAGCAGAAGAGTACTTATCACTGTATGTACTGGACTTAAGATCCTTTGAATAATGGAAGCCATTTTTTTTTCTTATCATCTTATTTATGTCTAATTTTGATTACAGTCCATTGAAGGATTCATTTGAATGAGTTGTATATTTATTGTAGTAGATGATCTGTTGTGGTACTTGTGCAAATATATCAGAATTTTCATCTTTGATTATGAGAAGATCTTATTTCAAAGAGTTCTTCCTTATATGTTTGTCATACTACCTAATCCAGATGATAGGAATTTCACATTCTTCTTATTAAGTCTTCCACCTACTCATCCTATTTTCTATAACCCTGATCAAAGTTATTCAGATCCTTATTTTCTTGTCCATATTCTATGAATTAAACTGTGATTGACATTATTTTCAGTGTCTTTCATCCATTTGTCATTTACTACAAATTTTATCTTCCACACTTTGATGGGTATTGGGTGTGCAATCATAGCAGTCTGAGTGTGAATCTTAGTGATAACAGGTGGCTTGTTCCCCTTCTTCATTTTTTCTCTGTTAAACTTCTTCTTGTCTTCCAAATCTCTTTGGAGAGTAGGCTTCCCATTATGCTAATCATATAAACACTTTTCTCTCCTTATGGTTTCCTCCAAAGTCTTGGAATCATCATATTGAATCTTGTCACTAATGAAAGATGGCATCCTACTCAAATATCTTTGAATCTTGATTGTCTCATCCTTGATGAAGGAGACATACTTCAACAGTTCTAAAAATATCCTTTCATACTCATAAATGGTCATGCTTCCCAGTTTGATTTCAAACAATGCTTTCATATTTTTGTCATAATACCTCTTGGTTAGGTATTTATTCTCAAAATGCTTCTTGAATTCGTTCCAAGTCACATTTTTCTCTCTGATGTGTTGCACTTGCACAAGTTGATCCCACCACATGGATGCCTTTCCTTTGAGCTGACAAATAGCAATTATTCCTTCTGCATGAGAATAATAGTTATGCAATTTGAAATATGTTCTCATGCCCAACAACCATGTCTAGGCATCTTCATCTTTCTTGTGCTCTCCATCAAAAGAAGAAGGTTTGATATTATCCATTTCTCCTTTCAATTCATCCACCCAAGACCTCCTATGATTCCTGAAAAGGGATGGGATTGAACTACTTCATGCTATCCTATTGGAATTCCTTTGGGAGTGATGGTGATGTCTGCTATCACTCCTTGATCTTCCTTTTCCCGCAGGGGTCCCGTGACTTCCTGATTTGTTGGAGCCACTCTCCTTATCCAAATTATTTTCAATTTTTTCCATGATTTTCATTAACGTCATATTGAATTCTTCCTATTGTTCCTTGGCCTTCATAAGACTCTCATTATCATCCTTGTGGCTCTGGACATATGTCTGTAATTTTCTGAAGGTCTCAGCTAGATTTATGTCTTCCTCCTTTCCTCCTCCATGTCCATTGGAGTTGGTTCCTTCCATATCCAACTAGACATTCAACCCTCTGATTTCATCTTCTTGGTTGTAGACTATCTGTGTATCATCCATCGCTCTGCACTCTATCTTGATTCTAATTTGACAACTATTAATTCCGCAAAAATGTGTAGTCAACAGAACTTTGTCAGGCTAATTGTTCTTAACAATTTCATGAGAACATGAACCATTATGATTCATTAATACATATCAGACTTATTTTCTGTTGATTTCCTGAGAAATTGACTATTCAAATCTAATTTCTGGGTGAAAAATTATCTTTTGTTGTTCAAGACCTTTCCAATGCATGTTTCCATGCTCAACTCTGAAGTTTTAGTAGGAAGTTATGGATAATTGAACAATTTGTATATTTAGTGATGCGATCATGTACATGGATTCTTCCAACTCAGAGTTTAATTGGCTCTTGGATCCGTTTTGGATCCCTTCTTCAAGTTTGCAAGCCTTCATTTCTTCTTTAGGTGTAGTTCTGTACAATCAAGAACCTCACAGGCTCTTTCTCTAAGCCCTTTCATGTTCTTAAAAAAAAAAATCGGGGGATATCCCCTTTTCTTCGACCCCCAAATTCATGTTACCACGGGTTGTTCTAGGATGATAGGCACTTATCCATAACTTCGACGCTTCCAAGATTCTTGCTTCGAAGAATCTCACACCTTCTTCTATCATTTCTTTCGAACGTCGAACTTATGAACCTTTTTAACTTTTCGGGGCCCACGTAATACTATTGTAATCATATAAAATGATGACACATAACCCCGATGTGTCAAACTCCTAATTGGTCCAACAAGGTTGACAAAAGTACAATTCTGAGTGACAGGTGGCATGTCTAGGGGAGATCCACGTCACCTCTAGCGATGTCATCATGCCATGTCATACCCTGTGATTTAGCACTTCATAGCTCTGGCACTTCAGGCTTCGTAGGTTTTCGTAACTCCAAACTTTCAAATCCCTCAGAGCGTTGAATTGACAAACTCTCGAAGGATGGTGGATCAACGGTTCATGGATTCCCATCATCCAATGACTAAGATTTACTATGGAACTCTGGGATTTGGGGATTTCCAACGCACTTCTTCACAGATCTCCCAAAGTGTCGAATTACCTGAGATCCTCTCCTTCCTCCACGTGTCATATCTCGATCAATGGTCGAGATTAACTCCGACCTCTGAGAGTTCTTGATTCAATCAACCAACGACAAAACTCCTTCATAGTACAAAGTCTCCGGACCTTGGGATATGGTGCCATGTGGTAGAACACTAGAAGTGGACACGTGGCCCAAACCGATGGGTGACACGTGTCAAGTTCTAGATAGAAAAATGAGTCTTTTAAAAGCACAAAACACACTAACACGTGGCATGCATATTGTGTACCCACGTCACCCTAGGTGACATCATCAAGTCACGTCACTTCGATGCTTCGTGACTTTGAAACTTCGGGACTTCAGGACTCCAGGACTACGAATATACGGAAGTTATTCCAATAGTTTTCCCCTGAATGTTGAATGCCCGAACCTCTTAACCTCTTGGGGTCCACGTAGTACAACTATCATCAATCAAGGTGATGACATGTGGCCCCACCATAGAGTGACACATGTTAGGTCCCAATCGGTACTAAGGGCTTGTCAAAGGTACAAAAACAAGTGACACATGGCAGACTTAGGGTAGGTCGACGTCACCCTAGGTGACGTCATCATGCCATGTCACTTCGACGAACTGGGACTTCGAGGATTTCTTCTCATCGACACATTTTCAAAACTCATGAACTGACAACTGTCGAACAAATGCTTCCCATAGCTTTAGGACTTCGGTGATTTCTTCATCGGGCAATCTCCAATGGATTTCCCCAAACACCAAACCATTGAACCACTTGGGAAATATAATGGTTCTCCTCCTCCTGAATGATCTATGGTTGAGAGTCATTTTGGGACTTCATAGCTTTGTGCTTCGACTCCTTTCTCAAAAAAACATTAAAAACTCATTGAAGTAATGAATTTCGAAGGACTCGATGGTTAAATATCGTGCACCTTCTCCAGATATGGTGGTTGTGAGGGATCTTTCTTCTTTTGAACAGATCCAACGACTAAAATTTAAACTTTGTGGACCAAAAACATGGTTGTCATGGTTTATCAAACTGTTATACCTCCTGAGCTTCTGAGCATAGCCAATGTGTTCCCTCAGCTCCCTCTAGACACTTTGTAATTTTAATTTTCTGAAATTTTTTATTCAAAAATCACTTATATGGCTCAATTCAGGCTCAGTTTTGAAAACTGGGTTCTGATACCAAATTGTAACATACCTAGCCATCCGAAGGCTAGGGAATTCTACCAAAAATATCTACTCTTTTCAAACTATGATATACATACATACATACATACATACATACATACATACATACATACATACATACATACATACATACATACATACATACATACATACATACATACATACATACATATATATATATATATATATATATATATATATATATATATATATATATATATATATATATATATATATATATATATATAATGTAAACTTAACAGATATAAACATTCTGCTTATATACAGATTCATGCGGAAGTGACAATAAACACATACATGCAATAGACACAGGAAATTATGATAAACTTCAGACATGTACTTAAACACAACATGTAAAATTAACAAAGAATTGGTACTTATCTTTTTATGAGAAGACCACCAACTGCGTGCAAACCTTCCAAGAACCTCCCATCCTTATACCATGCTGCTCCAATCTATCAGCAATGGGTCACCCCTGAGATAGGACTAAACTCCACCTAGGGTAAAGGAAATCCTAGGCTATACTAAGACTATGGAAAGTTGCACAATGCAACAGGAAGGATTCCCTCCAAGGAGCCAAATTACACCCACCGCTCACAGACTCTCATTCCCCACATGTCTATCCCACCCCGGGAATATACACCTTCATTGTTACACATTCCATCGGTTGCTCCAATTCCCTTCCAGGTCTTCAACAACAGGCCGGATCAGGAATTCTCAAAGCTCTGTAGCTGTTGTTGGACTCCCTCTAAGAGAAATCACTTCCCCAACAATATCTCTCACTTGGAGAGAGTTTCTCACGAGCATAAAAACCTTCTTCTTCAATCCACGAGTTTGGCAACCTGCCTCTTCAAAACCACAAGCATGACAACCTGCTTCTTCTGTCCAACTCCTAAGTCAAGCGGGTAACCACAGTAGAAAAATTGGGTAAGGCAAGGTATGAGCTCAACAAAAATACTAGTGCATGCAAGTTACATAGGTTCATGATGGCAGAGGATTCAACAATGGTGGGAAAATGGCTTACTTCCTACCTACTTAGTGCGTGTGTAAATGGGGAGCATGGAAAGAATGGTGAGAAAACCCCCACAATGATACATTTTCCCACATAAATATGCATGTGCCCAGGTTGACACTTGGCTCTCTTGGGAGCTCGTTTCTCTCCACCTGGAGTCTATTCCTTTCCCCAAAGGAACTTAGAATAACAGGGTTTATTTCCCAAGCCTTAGTATTTTAGGAAAATAAATTATAATATTACCTTGGGTTAAGCCCTCAAGCTTAACCCCTTTTTTATTATCCTCTCATCCCATTCCCTTTCCCTTCCCAGTGGAGCTTAGTCTATCATATACAACAGCGGTGGAGTTGTTGAGATTAGTCTCCAAGTGGGAGATTGTTGGTTGTGGAGCCTGATTATCTTCCTGATTCAAAGGTATTTTTTTTTATCCGTGTTTATACCCCATGAATACTTTACCCCCCATAAGTATGTACACTCTTACATGCGAGGGAGTGCAGAGGGGGGTTACCTCCTCTACGGGGTTCGGCGGAAAGCGGGCCCCCGAAGGAAAATTTCCTTGTAAGTGTATATTGTAATTTCATTGTAAATCTAGACTGTTCATTATAAGGTCGCAGGTATGATGGTATAAGTTATGTTAGGGTTTTTTTCCCTAGAAGGCAACCCTCTTTTTGTGAGGGAAATGTAATACGGATTTGGATTATTGGGAATATTGTATTTTGAGAGAGGAGACTGTGAGAGAAACAAGAGGAAGTTACAATGGGTTTACTATAGGTTGTATCCCTTCTTATGCTGGATAATAATAAAGCAAGGACCTGGCAATTTCTCTGGTGGACGTAGCCCACACTGGGTGAACCACGTAAATATGTGTCTCTATTGTATTGTGTATCTTCTGTGTTTTTTTTACGCATTTGTTTTATTTTATTTCTCCATGGTCCCATTTTTCTAACACAATGTACTTATATTAATGATGTGAGTATTTATATATACAAAATCAGGCTCCTTGGCCTTCAACATCTAAGCGTTGTGGCCTAATAAACACATAAGCCTCCCAACTTATAAACATTTGTCTCACCAGCCTATAAACATCATTACAGTTCAACATGGGCTCGACCTTGGGGTATTACATTTTTCCAAGCCAATGCGAATAGGTATTTTACTCAGAGGTTCCAGGTAGAGGGGGTTGGTCATATGTTGTTAGATATGGTCTAAGAGGAAGGCCAATAAAGTATAATGTAGAAGAAGAAGATGACATTGAAGATGAAGATGATGTAGAGGAGCAGTTAGTTCATGTGTCAGACGAAGACATCATATAAGTTGAAGGAGATGTTCTAGACAATGTTTTGGATAAAGATGATATCGACGATGTTTTAGATGAAGAACTTGAAGAAGTGGAACCAAATATAGGAGACAATGTTCCTGATGATGATATAGACAATGATATGATTGGAAATGACAACATTGATGATGATGTTGATATGGACAATCCTTACAACATCAATTTTGAAGAGGATGTTACATATGTTGAGTTGGATGAACTAGATGAAGATTAATGATATCGAAATGTTGAAATGAAGGAGGTATGTATTTAAATGTTTTTAGTTGATTTGTTCTCTTTCATTTACCTTAAATGTTTGCAGTTTTCTTATAAGTTTATATGCTTGATTCTTACTATGTTTCTTTCAAATATTTTATAGTAGATAAATTGGGTATTGGGGAATTGAGAGTGATGTGAGGGGGGGGAGGGTCCATATGAGATTCCACCTTCATGTGGTTGTTCTTTTTTAGTAGAGAATATATTATTCTTGAAACCAAGAGAAGCTCATTCATGTTTATACCATCATCGTCAATTTTAACTTTGGTTCATCTAACAATTTTCAAGGTGTTGGTTGTGGAGCCTGATTATCTTCCTGATTTAGAGGTCTTTTACTTTCAGCTGTGTTTATACCCCATGAAGTATTTACACCCCAGAAGTATGTACACTCTTCCACACGGGGGAGTACCCCCTCTGCGGGGTCCGGGGGGGTTGTCCCCCCGGTTGGGGGGTCTGGGGGCAAGCGGGCCCCCAACGGGGGTTCGGGGGTAGCGTCCCACGATGGGGGTTGGGGGATGAAGCCCTCGAAGCAAAAATTGCCTTGTAAAAGTATATTGTAATTTCATTGTAAATCTGGACCGTTCATTATAAGGTCGCATATCTAATGATAGAGATTATGTTAGTTTTTTTTTCCCTAGAAGGCAACCCTCTTTTATGAGGGAAATGTATTACGGCTATGGATGTTGGAAAGTGTTGTATTCTGAGAGAGGAGACTATGAGAGAAAGAAGAGGAAGTTACATCGGGTTTTTTTGTAGGTTGTATCCCTTCATTTTGTTGGATAATAATAAAGAAAGGACCTGGCAATTTCTCTGGTGGAAGTAGCCCACACTGGGTGAACCACGTAAATCCGTGTCTCTCTTGTATTGTGTATCTTCTATGTTTTATTTCCGCATTTGTTTTATTTTATTGCTCTGTGGTCCTGTTTTTATAACAACTGGTATCAAATCGTAAGGTAACTCGCAGGAAAAGAGGGTTCCTGGTTCGAGTGGGAGCAATGTCGGAAGATGGAAAGTTTAAGGTCGAGAAATTTAATGGCCAAAACTACTAGTTATGGAAGATGCAGATGGAAGATTATTTATATCAGAAGGATCTATATCTACCATTGAGCGGAGTAGCAAAGAAGCCGGTGGCCATGAAGGATGAAGAATGGGAGATTCTTGACAGAAAGGCTCTAGGAACGATATGGCTGAGCCTGGCAGCGTCAGTGGCTTTCAATATCTCAAAAGAAAAGACAACGAAGGGTTTGATGGACGCGTTGGCCAAATTGTATGAAAAACCCTCGGCGTCCAATAAGGTATTTCTAATGAAGAGATTATTTAATATGAAGAT
>ML794526.1:65862-77365 GCA_009831015.1 Picea engelmannii
CTCTAGCACCCACTAGAAGGAAGCACCAACTCCCTGGTTTCTCTAGCACCAACTAGAAGGAAGAACCAACTCCCTGAGTGTTTCCAGCACCAACTGGATGGAAGCACCAACTTCCAATCATACAGGCACCAACCTGTATAACATAGAGCAAGAGTTCTCCCTTGCACCACCCTACCACCCTGGTTTCTCTGGTTGCAACCAGATGGAAGCTACAACTCCCTGTGTTCAAGCACCCACTTGAACCTCTGAGGACAACAGTCCTCCCTAGCACCTCCCTACCACCCTGGATTATGAATCTTTGCTACTAAAACTTATTACAGTGATATAATGTTTAACAATGGCTTACCAGACTCATCACTGTTCTGCTGCATTTCGTTCCTCTGTCTGTCTCACTGCCTTCCTACACACATGACTTGCGTTGTCTATTCTTCTGCATTTTATGCTTTGTGCGCCATGTCCATTCACTGCACAGTTCCTCTTCTATTCAATTCAGCTGCTGCACTCTCCTCCTTCTTCACGCATGAATCACCTTCAACAACAGCAACCACGAAAACTCCAATAGCAACAACAACCCAATCTCTTCTCTGTATCGTGTATTTATAGCTTCTGTGCACCTTGTGCATGCAATTCACACAATATCTCTGCATACTCACACCACGTTCATCTCCTCCACATGTCGAGTGCTCTGTTTGATCATCATGGTAACCCTTTAGCTTCTCTGGCGGTTTTCCAACGCGTTCAGCATCACTGGATGTCATGCTAAGATTCCTCAGCCTCTGTGGCATTCAAGACTCTTCGTCTTCTCTGTCTTAGACGAGATTATCCTTTCTATTTTCATCTACAGACTTCAATCCCCTTCCATCTGTCAATCGCCTATATCAATAATCCTCAATCCACTGGAATATTCCTTGAGACTCTTCATCTTCTTTAGCGATCACACTCAGTACGCTTCAAGTCCTCTGGCAGAGATCATCAGTTGTTTTAGCTGTTACACTGAGAAGCACAAAAGTAGCCCTTCGATCTTGTTCAACTTCTCCTGAACCATTGGATTAAGAATAAATAATCTTGTGCCTGTTTCACCATTTCGTAATTCGGCATTTCAGGATCCCTGTGGTGAAGCTTAGCACCTCTAGATTCTTCCTCCATCTTCCATCAATGTGCCCAATGGTTGTGACCACACGCTTATGCATAAAGCGCTTTCACAATTTCGCATTTCGTGAATCTGGAGATGAGGCATCTCTACTCTCCAAGTCGCGATTCTCGAAACCCCAAAATGGAGCTTATATGAACTGACTCCTTCCCTTCTCATGACCACCGACGATGACCATAGGCTGTGCCAAAAGGCACTTCATATTTCGTGAGTTTCCACACCATGCTCCATTGAATCCAAGTCCGTGAAATTCCAATCGCTTGCCACTTGTCCTATGATTCGACGGTTCAGATATGATCTTGATTCAATAGCTCAGATCATATCACAATTTCGCATATGGCGATTTCGACATTCTTGTGGTTATGTTTCTTGCCTCTCCAAGTCGCGATTCGCGAAACTCCGAAATGGAGTCGGATCAACAGTCTAGATCACACCTTGATATGATGGCTATGATTAGATCGTGATTTTGCATATCGTTGTTCCTAAGATGGAGGTTCTCGTCACTCCAAGTCGCGATAGGCGAAGCTCCGAGATGGAGCTCAGATCAATGGTCCATGTTCTTGGTGATCCGACGGTCTTGATCTTTTCATGATCTCGCATCTCACTGTTCCTTAGATGGAGATTCTCGTCACTCCAAGTCGTGATAGGAAAGACTCCGAGATGGAGCTCAGATCAACAGTCTTCATTCTTGGTGATCTAACGGTCCTAACATTTTCATGATCTTACATATCGTTGATCCTTAGATGGAGATTCTCGTCACTCCAAATCGCGATTCGTGAAACTCCGAAATGGGGTGTTTGACTAGCTATGATCTTTCACCACGCGTCCTATTGATCCAACGGTCCACGACTGTCCTTTTTGATGTGGTTTTCCATATTCACCTCCTGGATCTAACGGCCTAGATCACACCTTGATCCAATGGCTAGGATCATTTCTCCATTTCGCTTTTCACGATTTCGCCACTTCGCGATTTCGCCACTTCGCAATTTCGCCACTTCGCGATTTCGCCACTTCGCGATTTCGCCACCTTATGATGAAGGGTCTCAAGCCTTCAATTCCTGATCTATGAAACTCTGAAATTCTCCTCCTCTTCCATTATCACTGCACTTCTCCGCTCGAGCTTACGCATCCTCCTTACTTAGAAGAATTTCTAAGTGTCAAAGGCCTCGACCTTTGATCTGCCTGAGATCCTGAGTACGCTATCTCTCTTGAGCATTGGCAATGAGTTAACCTCATCTCTAGTGCACACCTACACACTATGTGTTACTCTGCACTAATCCCTCCTAAGCTTACTTTGTTCCTATTTTGCCAACGATGCACACTCTGATCTTGCCATCAATGACAAGCTCACTTTTCCTGTTAAACCTGCCAACAATCCTCTGCACTATCTCTTCTCAACTTATCGAGCTTGCTATGCAGAGTCTTCCTAAAATACTTTTGATGCCCGTCTGTTACATTCTTCTTGTACTCATGCCATCTTCACTACTGTACTTGTCATCAATGACAAGCATACACTGGTTGTTAAACATTTTCCAACAATACATTCCACATGATTGTAACTAGCAGGAAAAGAGCCACATGTTTACCCAAATCTAGTTAAGGACCTTACATTCATCAACATCAAATAAAAAAACAATGAAATTCATAAAAAAAATGTCATGAAATGTGTTTTTGTATTCAACATTGACTAAATTGTACATTTTTTTACAAAATGGCACATTGTGCCCAATATACAAAACAACAACAAGTTCCCTAACATAGAAAACTACCATATGATGGCCTAGATATAAAATGGAAGTCATTGGTCAGTCATTGACCACTTCCATCATAGAAACTATTAGGAGCATCCTGGAATCACCTCAAGTATTTTTTTCCCTAGGCATGGTTTGTCGCTCCAGAGATTAGACAAGAA
The DNA here is from genome assembly GCA_009831015.1 of Picea engelmannii. Classification (NCBI taxonomy): domain Eukaryota; kingdom Viridiplantae; phylum Streptophyta; class Pinopsida; order Pinales; family Pinaceae; genus Picea; species Picea engelmannii. The sequence goes on from ML794526.1 coordinate 68,925, forward strand.
ACAACATTCTTATAAGTTTTTTTCCACAATGAATTAAAAGACTTACAAAATGATACTTTGTAATTCAACCTAAGACATGTAATACCCATGTTTTACCTAGTTTGTAAATATAACTATAACTAGACAAGAGACTATGTGGACTAAATATGTGTGAATGATTGATTTGATGAAACATTGTATAAAAGGGTCAATGTATGAATTTTCTGTTATTAATAGAAATTGGATATGTGTTGCACAATTATTGAAAGAGGGGGGAGTTTTCCAAGATAGACCATGGATGCTATGAGAGAGATGGTGAGGGAAACCAAGAACAGTTGAGATGACCCTCACCAAACCAGTGCCTTTTGGGTGTAATTTCTCAACAGTCCTCTTACCCATAAATGAATTACCAGTCAAGTTGGTAGATGGAAGGCCATCCTCAAGAGTTAATGAGGAGATGGGGCAGGGTACCCATCTGTAAGTCTTCCAGACCTGACCACAAATTGGGATTTGGACCCACGTAACCTTGTTGAGGAAGGAAATAAAGGAGGTAATTTGAGGGATAGAGACAGATCTGTAAGATAGTAGAGTAGAGAGAACAATCTCGAGAAGGGAAGGGAAGCATGTTTTTGACTCTGGAGTAGAGAGAGAAAAGTTGAGCAGTAAGCTTGTTTTGGGTGTAAGAAGCTATGGGCAGGGTTTCTCTAGAAGTTGATAAATGAGGCTAACGAGTGACTAAGGAAGTGCTCGCGCAGACTTCCTTGCTTGGAGTACAGAAAACTAGTTACCAAGTTCCTTTGGGAGGAGGAGAGTAACCTTCGTCCCTGATTTTTATGGAGCAAGGAGAAATAATCTCTCTTAGAGCATCATGGTCTAGCTCGGGGGTGGCCAGCGGTAAATCCGCCAGGAATGGTTGTGCCTATGGTTAGGAGGAAACATGCATCCCTTTCAACAGTCGCTTCACATTCTCCATTTCTGATAAGTATTATCATACTCTGTGTATATATATTGGATGTGATGATGGAGTGTATGTGTTTATGGTTAAGTCTTTTAGTATTTGAATAGTTATTAGAAATGCTCATTTTCATCTGTAAACTGCTATACCTATATGGTCTTTGATTTATCTCAGTTTAGATACTATAAATTCATGGTATGTGAATATGCAGGAGAGTCAGAATAGGAGTAACTAAAATGTCTAAGGCATGCCAATCCTTTGATCTTTCCTTAGCGGGAACGTCAAGTTCAACCCTGTGGGATAAGGGCGTTTCCTTTAGACTATCCACCCATCTGACCGAGGGCTCATGCCCATGTCCTTAACCCATTTGATGATAAAAGGATTAGCGCTTAGCCCATAAGAATTTCCAAAGGATCCATATGACCAGGGTTTGGGAACCTTGCGACTAGTCCGAAAGGAGATAGCTCTTTCAGCTTCGGGACTTTGAAACTTATGACTCCACAATCCTCGAAAACATCTGAAGACCTAAGTCATGAATTGAAGAGGGTCGTATATCTGGGGATCTAGTAGAGATCTCTCTTAGCCGTTAGATCAGACTTAAGAAGGGTAGCGTTAAGTGCTTCGGCGAAGTTCCACTTCAGGAAAATAAGAGTGGTCTAAGCACCAAAACTCCCGAATGTTGGAGTCACGAAGTATTTTGGACCTTTAATAATAGAGGAACGTATGTCCATGGATCAACGCTTATCCAAAATTTCAGGTATTCGGTGGTATAGGGATGCGTGAGTTTCCCCGGAGCTCTACAAGTCGTAGTAAATCCTGGTCGTGAATTCTAGGTACATGTGGCAATAGATCATGCATGGTCTAGAGAGAAACATGGAAGATACACGTCGAAATCATGAATGTTGAACTTCCGAAGTGATGTGGACCATCGATCTTCGGACCCTTCAGGATGCCCCTCAACCGTCAATCTAAGGAACCCACCCTCAACTTCCCAACCAACCGAGAATGCATCGTGGAGCGACACGTGGCCCCTGTCTAAGGTCTTCTGTTGAATTAGAGTCATTGGATTAGAGGGTACATGGAAAGAGATCCTATAGTCCGGAGACTTAGTACTCCAGAGGAACCTAGCCAAGAATCTACAGAGTGTGAAAACCTCTGAAGTTGTGAACGTTGAAATGAATATCGATCGTTGGTAGGACGAGGACACTTGGCACTAGATTAGATAGTTCGAAGACTTGGATATTGGGGGAATTCATGACGTGAGGCGTTGGTAAGATCTGAAGTCTGGAGCCATGAAGTAATGATAGCCATAGATTTATGGATCCACATGGACTCCTACTAACCATGAGATCAAAGGGTTGGGTAGTTATCAGTCCAAGATGACATGGCATGATGACATCATTCAATGTGACGTGGACCCACATTATGCGTTCCACGTGTCAGTCAAATATGGTCTATTCACAGACCCCTTATGCTTATTAAAGCATGACACATGTCAGCCTATAATGAGGACACATGTCACCCCTAGCCCTTGCCACGTGTCAGCTTCTTGTTTGTACCTGCCTAGCCAACGTGGTTGGTGACATGTTCGAGACTTCGAGATTCTGAATAACTTTGGGAGTTTGAGAGATATGGGGCGTAGTGTAGTGGAGATACATTCAATGTCGATCTTCAATTTCCAAATACCGAATGCTCAATGTCAATCATCAATCTTCGAACGCCGACATCCAACGTAGCATTTCGATCATTGATCAACGAATGGCCAAAACCACGTGGCGAAATCTCGAGGCCCTTCGTAACTTCACCAGTTTGGCACTTCAATAATATTTCATGGTGGAGTGGGAAATATCTTTGAAGCTCGAAGCCCCCCCTTTTCAACCATAGTATCTCAGTATAGCACGTGGACCGATGATTCCCTTCGATGTTTGGCGATACAAGAATTCGAAAACACCATTGGAACTCCCAAAGTACGGGATTTCCAAAGTATCGAAACCTTCGCTAAGAAGACTCTTAGCTCCCAGTTTTCATCACAAGTTCACGAGGAGGACCCTACTAGCCGGTTTAAGTGCGTAGTGGGAGATGTAAAGTTCGGGGGAGAAGAATAAGAGGGTTTTTCTTAGTAAGGGACTAGAAATGAACCAAGGAAAAGTGAAATTATGATTCCCCATCCTTAGAAATGGTATTTAGGGATCGAGTGTGTTACAAATTGGTATCAAATCCTGGAATCAACACTTGGCCTACTTGGGCTCATGCACAAGTTGCATAAAAATATTATTTGAGAAATTTGTGGGGTAACACCCTACCTCACTCCCCTTCTATAAGAAAATTGTCTGAATCTCTACTGAAGAGAGGAACAAAACCTTCCACTATTTCTAGATGTTTTGGAAGTCTGCATTGTATGTTGCTCATGTTTCCAAATAAAGAAGATGACTTCAATTTGCAATGATATGTGTTGTTCATAAATTGGTAGATTAATAACTAACAGAAAATGTTCTATCAACATTTAATCAGTTAGTGAATAGCAGGGAAAATGACAGTGTAAGGGATGGTGACAAACCATGACTTGGTGGAGATACCCCACAATAGACAAGAATAATCTGATGAAAGGAGGGCAGTGGAAACCCCTCTAGATTTGTCTGAAACTGTAAGAAGCCTCATGGAATAATTATAGAGTTATAAGGTTAACAATGAAAGGTTGATCAAGGAGTAAGAAAATAAGACTGAAATTAATGCAGTCCTACTACAAAGTCTATCAGATATACAAAGGCAACTGCAACATGGTCTAGCTTCTAGTCATGTGGACAAGAATCATACTAAGAAAACTACAAGTTCACCTGAGGTGCAGAAGCATGGTTCTGAAAGTGGCCACACCAGGAGGAGCACCTCAAAGAAGGCCCAACATGGAGGCAAGAGACATTCAATGGAAGATTCCTCTGGTGAGGAAACTGAAAAATCCAAGGAATCTTCTAGTGGAAAAAATAGTTCCCATTCCCAGACGAGATGGAAGAAGAGGAAACAATCCAAGATTCATGACCCTGGAGAGTTAAAGAAAGACAAACCAGCCACCTTCGATGGAGATATTAAGAAGGGGAAAGAAGAAGAAGTTTGGGTACTCGGCTTGAAGAAGTACCTAAAAGTCCATGACTACTCGAAAAACTTAAAGGCTCGGATAGCCATTTTCAACTTGAATGGGAAAGATTTCATTTGGTGGGAGGACCTTAGGAATGTGAAAGAGATCCATGAGAAGGAATTCTCATGGAAACAATTCGAGAAATACGTCAAGAAGAAGTACATGTCAGAAAAGTACTTTGATGGGAAGACCAAGGAGTTCTATGAACTCAAGCTGGGACAACTCACCATAGATGAATATATCAACAAATTCCTTGAGTTGATGAGGTATGTTCCCTACATAAAGAATGAAAAAGTAAAGATGCAACAATTTATTAGTGGATTACCTCAGTCCTACCGGGACATAATTGAGTTTGATAAGCCAAAAAATTTAGAAGATACTCGTAGAAAAACAAGGTATTTTTATGAGAAATTCAAGAATAAGACATAAGCCCATGAAGACTGGAAGAAGAAAAAAAAATCGGGATTCAAGAAGAAGGGGCTTAAATCCTCGAGATTTAAGAACCATGGGAAGATCTCTAGGATGAGCCTTCCTGCCAGAAGTGTGTATCAACAAAATTTTCCATCCCAAAGTGGAAATAAACCATTTGGAGTAGCTCCAAGTAAGACTGATAACACGAAGAGAGAGCCCTTGAAATGTTGGGGTTGTGGAGAGGAGCATCTATTGAGGGATTGTTCACATAGGAAATAGAGAAATAAGAGGGTCTACAATATCCAAGAGTCTACCACAGTCAATTATATGTCTAGGAGCATGCCACACATTTATGCATCCTTGGATAATGGACAAGTTGAACACCAAGCTTCAGTGGTGGAGATGGAAGGTATGATTGCCAACCATCATGTTTCCATTTTAATTGACCCTGGTTCTCGTTTGAGTTATATTTCCCCTCAAAATATTGATAAATGTAAGTTGCAACAAGTTAAACATGTTAAATCATGGATGATACAACTAGCCACTGGAACCAAAAGAAAAGTAGCAGAGGTCATACCAGCGTGCCAATTCATTATAAGTGGGTTACCCACTCAAGTGAACCTAAACATACTTCCTCTAGGATATTATCACCGATTGATTGGCATGGACTTGTTGGCTGCCCACAAAACCAAGTTGGATTGTTACAGTAAAACTTTGGAGTGTGAAAATGAAGAAGAAAGAAGGGTAACCCTATAAGGGATTCAAAAGCCTGTCTCAGTGAGACAAATATCAACCCTCCAAGTGAAGAAGTATTGCATAAAGGGATGTACCTTGTATGAAATAAAAGTATTGAACTCTGTTGAGAATGACAAACTCGGCCTAGAGGACCATCCCATATTAAGAGAATATAAATATGTATTCCCATAAGAGGTGTCAGGTCTACCTCCAAGAAAGGATATTTATTTTTCAATAGAACTTGTACCAGGAGCAGTGCCAATGTCTAGAACACCCTATAGAATGAGTACACCATAGCTAGTTGAGATCAAACTACAGTTGAAGGAGATGTGGGACAAAGGCTACATTTGACCTAGTGTGTCTCCATGAGGAGCACCAACCTTGTTTTTGAAAAAGAAATATGGCACACTCATATTGTGCATAGATTATAGACAACTCAATAAGATGACCATCAATAATAAGTATCCCTTACCAAGGATCAATGACTTGTTTGATCAACTAAGGGGTGCGACAATCTTCTTCAAGATTGACTTGAGGTCTGGGTACCATCAGTTCTAAATTAAAGATGAAGACATCCACAAGACAACCTTTAGGACAAAATATGGTCACTATGAATTTGTGGTGGTTCCATTTGGGCTTACCAATGCACCAACCACTTTTATGTTCTTACTGAATAACGTATTTAGAGATTTCTTGGGTAGGTTTGTGTTGGTTTTCATTGATGATATCCTAATCTATTCCAAGAATAGGGAAGATCATGAAGAACATCTCAAGCTAGTACTCCAAGTACTGAGAGAACATCAACTCTATGCTAATCTTAGTAAGTGTGAATTTTTCCAGAAACAAGTCCATTACTTAGGCCAGGTTATTTCTGAGGAAGGAGTGGCAATTGATCCTAACAGGATTAAAGCCATCATGGATTGGCCTACCTCAAAGGATGTATCTGATATCATATCCTTTATGGGCCTAGGAGGATACTATAGGAGATTCATAAGGGGATTCTCCAAGATTGGTTTCCCAATCACCTCCCTTCAGAAAAAGGGGGTTAAATTCATTTTCAAATCATAATGTGAAGAAATATTTCAAGAGATGAAATACCTTCTAACCAATGTGCCTATACTGAAGATTGCAAACCCAAACAAGGAATTCCTTGTGTGTATAGATGCCTACAAGGAAGGGCTCGTAGGAGTCCTTATGCAAGAAGGACATGTAATTTGCTACAAATCCATAAAATTGAATGAGGATGAAGTCAATTATGTGACCCATGATATGGAATTGGTTGCCATAGTGCATGCTCTAAAATGTGGAGGCATTACCACTTAGGTATAATATTTGTACTTATCACAGACCATAGTGGGTTAAGGTATTTTTTTGACCAACCAAAACTCAATATGAGACAAGCTAGGTGGATGGCTCTCCTTAGTGAATTTGATTTTGAAATCAAACATATCAAAGGAAAGGAGAATAGGGCAGTTGATGCCCTTAGTAGGAGTATGAAAGTGGTTCAATTGGAAATTGTAAGCACGAGTGAATCAGACATCAAAGAGAGAGTCAAAACTACACAAGAAACATATGCATTTTTCGAGGTCGTGACATCATACCTAAAGCAAGAGCCCACAAGGCTGACGTATGAAGACTATTAGATGATTAATGATGGCCTACTGACTTACAAGGGAATATTGTATATTCCAAATTGTGATGAATTGAAGAGTTTCATAATGTATGAACTACACAAAATACCATATATCGGTCATCTTGGTTATCAAAAAATGATCCCGGCTACTACGAAACTATTTTATTGGCCCGGACTGAAAAATGACATATTTAACTACTTAGATAAATGTCTAGAATGTCAGCTAGTCAAGGCAGAGCACCGACACCCAACAAGCTTGTTGCAACCCCTACCAATTCCCGAATGGAAATGGGAAACCATCTCCATGGATTCCATCATAGGATTACCAAGATGAACCAAACAAAATGATGCCATCATGGTAGTTGTGGAAAAACTGAGCAAGGCTACTCACTTCATACCCATCAATTCATCTTTCAAGGTAATATATATTTCCATCACTTTCATGAAAGATATATTCAGACTGCATGGCATGCCTAAGGAAATTATATTCGACAGAGATACAAAATTTACTTAAAACTTTTGGAAATCTCAGTTTGTTGGTTTTGAAACAATGTTGCTCTTTAGTATATCCTATCATCCTCAAATTGATGGGTAGACAGAGAGGGTAAACCAAGAATTAGAATACATGTTGAGGATGCATGTAATGCATCAACCCAAGAAGTGGGAGGACTACCTACCACTGGTAGAATTTTCCTACAACAATGGCTATCAAGAGTCACTAAAAATGATCCCTTTTGAAGCCCTCTATGGAAGACAATGCAACATTCCAATCAGTTGGAACAACCTAGTAGACAGAGTTACAATTGGGCCAGATATGCTAAACGGAAATTGAACAACAATTAATTCAGATCAGACAAAATCTGAAGATAGCCCAAGATAGAAAAAAGAGCTATGCAAACATGAAAAGGACTCATAGAGAGTTCAAAGCAGCGGATCATATGTATCTCCGAGTTAGACCCAGGAAAATCTCTTTGAGGATGGGAGCTTGTGCCAAGATGGCACCTCAGTATTGTGAACCCTTTGAAGTTTTGGATAGTGGGACCAGTAGCCTATCGACTAACACTTCCTCCCACAATGAAAGAACCTAATGTTTTCCGTGTTTCTTTATTAAAGAAGTATGTACATGATTTTAATCATATCATTGACTGGTCTGTGATTCATGTGGAACCCGAGGGAGAATTCCTACCATAACCTCAATGCATAATAGATAGGAAGGTGTTGACGGGCGAAATTGACCGTCCGTCAACTGGGAGAGTGGAACCGGTACGGGGTTGTCTAAATAACCCAAGCCGTTTGGAATGGACCACCCTGACGAGTTTAACGACTCCATTGGCCGCTCTAAGGTATCCTATGAAAACCGAAGAGAAATGATCTGAGATAAGAAATCTTACTAAACTAAATAAAACAAACTAAACTATAACTGAATACTAGAAACTAACTAAAATAAAGGAAACCAGAAACTAATAAAGCAAACTAAACTAACTACACTAATCTAACTATAAACTACTAACTATTATATATACAAGATACTAATTATGATTATAATAACTCAAATCAACTATCTAATTATCAGCTATAATATTCCTTATTCACAAATG
>ML794526.1:90521-119297 GCA_009831015.1 Picea engelmannii
ATCCGAAAATAGAAATACCAACAACAGTCTATTTTTAACAACTTCACTTATCAATAGAGCATCCAACTGAAGTTAAATTTGAACAATCATATCTATTTGACGATCCATCGAATCAAAACCAAATCTAATCGAATCTTAAACTACAACGAAAATTGATTCATCAAAACAAAAATTATATACAGCAAAGCATGCTTATGTAACAGATCAGGTGAAATATGTACACAGAGTTTATGAAAGTGTAATATAAATGAGTGAAAGTTATACCAGCGCAGTTGTTGAGACTATGTCAATTTTGAATTGACAATTGGAGTAGCAGACTCGACATTTTTGAACAGGATTGAACCAGTTGTTTGTTGCTTCTTGTCATTAGGTTGCACCTTTGCATTTTGACCAGTTAGCTTTGCCACTTGGTTTTCCAAATCGTGGATTTTGGATTGCAACCTTGGGACATCCAAGTAGTATCTCTCCAACCACAACCCACACTGATCGCAAGGTGGAGCAACAGGTTGAGCAGTCGAGGGTTTGGATGATTCACCGAGGGATCCATGGGGTGGTTCAATACCAGGGAAATCGGGGTTATCCCGTAGACAAGGAGGTAAATTCTTGACAAAATCATAAGGATGTTTTCCACACAAGCCCTCTGAGTAAGGATACTCTTCGGTGAGAAAATGTTCAATCTCTGAATCAGAGTCTTCGCTGACCACGATAGGCTCTGATTTGGCAGGGGTTTTAGGTTTATTCCTCGCCATGCGAGAGATTAACCTTGCATTTTTATTGCCTTTAGCATTAGTTTTATCTTTAGCTTTAGTCCGATTGGTCGTGGGTTTATCAATTTCAACCTGTTTAGTCACAGCCATAGGCAAAATCTTAGGTGAGTCAGGTTTAGGTTTGGGTAGAAAAACGCTATAAGGCACAGGGGTAATAGGTTTGGTTTCGGTCACCATAAGCTTATCAACCTGTGGAGGGCTCGATTCTTCAAAGCCATTACGGCTGAGAAAATCAAGCCAAGAATCACGACGTAACCCCAATTCATAAACCAATATCATTTTAATCAACCCCAAATGGAAGAGGCCGGTGTCAGCCTGACTACACTTGTACCTTTTAGCCATCTTGAACAAACTTCTATGCAGATAGTGCGGCATACTAAGTTCTAAACCCATAAAAACCATCAATAAACGCAGGTGAAACAAGAAAATGAACCCGTACCTTCCCTCACAAGTAAAGAATTGCTTGATTATCATCAAGAGATCATACCAGTGTGGTTTCAACATTTTTGCAGGCCAGCCTCTGTCGCAGGAGTTCACTGTCCGAGACTGAAATGACAATGTCCACGGGACATCATCTACCTTGCAACTTTTGGACCACTTCTATTCCCTAACAGGTAGGCCGGTTGCCGAGCTGAGAAACTGTTCAGTGATTTCAAGCTGGACATCTCCAACTTTGGCTCGGCATCCATCGAATGATAACGCAAATTGTCGAGCCATAGTGTGGTTATAACCATCGAATTTCCTAATGAAATCGAGCCACCTGAGATTTTCCAGGTCGCTATACGCACCATCAAACATCAACAGTGCTTGGCACCCGTTGGGCTCGTCCCTTACGACAGAAGCCATGTCTTCTGTGCATTGTGGGGTTTGGTTTGAGCAATACAAAACACAGGGTTGAAAAAACGATAGGGCTTAACAGCTTCAGCGCTCAAAGAGGCAAGGATTGACTGCATGCGTGCGAAGGTGGTGGGATTACCACCGCCATGCAGTGTATTAATGACTGAGTACAGTGTTGTTCCATCCACAATCATAATCATTTAAACCATATGTATCGGCCAACCAAATAGGTGTACAACCATATCAACGTGCCATCCATCCAAAATAGAACCAACACCATATGTTACATTCATGCGCCAAGTGTACAGTTCAATCCAACATGACATCCAAAATTAACCAACGATCCGTCATGTCAATTAAACGTTTTAAACCAATGTTAATTCAATCGTATAGTTTGAAACTATGATCGTTCAATGTAATATCAAACTTACAAAACAATGCATCAAGCATCGATTATAAAATTGAAATCCAAAAAATAATCAATGCGCCTTTGAAAAACTCAAACCATTGTCATTCATTCGCAAATCAACCTTATAATATTGCTAATGCATTCATTGCATATCCAAATGTTTATACTTCAAAGTTTTTAGAACATTGCAACCAAAAATCTCATATAATCAATGAGTCAAGAGCTCATCGCAATAAGGATCAAAGAATATAAGACCAAAATCAATCATGACCTTTATAGAATCAAATGTAACCAGTAAATCTTCATGCTCAATGGCTTAGTAATTAAACAGATCCAAATGCGCAATCAAGGTAAGAGTAGGCCAAAGGACATAGGTTTGAAAAAATCTTTTGCAATCATGTGATAAACCAATGGTCAAGTGTCTTTCGGAAAAATCAATAAAAGACGACGACAGTCCAAACAATGAAAGAGGTGTTTTCACACTTTCAGTTGTGAAAACTGGATCGAAACCAAATTGCAATTGTCACAAAAATGAAACAAATGTCTAGTAGCACAATGCGACGATGATTTGTCGTTAATGAGACAAGGGGTGTAGGCAACTTTTTTAAAGAGCAATTAAAAAAATGAATCGGCTGCCAACAGAAGGAAACCCCACTCGGGAACAAAACCATTGCACAAGTCAAGGCGTAATGGAAACACTTTGGCCCAGATGAGGCTACATGGGAAATGGAGAATGCCATGAAACAAGCATATCCATTTTTTTTTACTGTTGTACATACAGAGCAGATTGACAAATAGAACATCGAGGATGATGTTCCTTTAAGGGGGAGGGGATTGTAATACCCCTGTTTTCCGCAGTTTGTAAATATAACTATAATTGGGCAAGAGACTATGGAAGACTAAATATGTGTGAATGTTTGATTTGATGAACCTTTGTATAAAAGGGTCAAATGTATGAATTTTCTGTTATTAATAGAAATTGGATATGTGTTGCACAACTACTGAAAGTGGGGGGAGTTTGCCAAGATAGACCATGGATTCTATGAGAGAGATGGTGAGGGAAATGAAGAATGGTTGAGATGACCCTCACCAAATTAGTACCTATTGGGTGTAATTTCTCAACAGTCCTCTGACCCATAAATGAATTACCAGTCAGGATGGTAGATGGAAGGCCATCTTCAAGAGTTAATGAGGAGATGGGGAAGGGTACCCATCTGTAAGGCTTCCAAACCTGACCACAAATTGGGATTCAGAACCAAGAAACCTTGTTGAGGAAGGTAATAAAGGAGGTAATTCGGGGGACAGAGACACATCTGCAAGATAGCAGAGTAAAGAGAACAATCTCAAGAAGGGAATGGAAGCATGTTTTCGACTCTGGAGTAGAGAGAGAAAAGTCGAGCAGTAAGATCATTTTGGATGTAAGAAGCTATGAGCATGGTTTCACTATAATATTATAAACGAGGCTGACGAGTGACTAAGGAAGTGCTCATGTAGACCTCCTTTCTTGGAGTAGAGAAAACTAGTTTCCAAGTTCCTATGGGAGGAGGAGAGTAACCTTCGTTCCTGAATGTTGTGGAGAAAGTAGAAAGAATCTCTCTCAAAGCATCATGGTCTAGCTCAGGGGTGCCCTACGGTAAATATTTCAGGAGTGGTTGTGCCTATGGTTGGGAGGAAATAGGCACCCCTATCAGGAGTCGCTTCACATTCTCCATTTTTGATACATATTATCATACTTTGTGTATATATATTGGATGTGATGATGGAATGTCTGTGTTTATGGTTAAGTCTTTCAGTATTTGAACAGTTGTTAGAAATGATCATTTTATTATGTAAAATACTATATATATAAGGTCTTTGATTTATCTCAGTTTGGCTGCTAGAAATTCATGGGATGTGAATCCGCAGGAGAGTCGGGTTAGTAGTACCTAAAACATCTAAGTCATGTCGATCCTTTTCCATAGACGGAACATCAAGTTCAACCCTATCAGAGAAGAGTGTTTCCTTGAGACTATCCACCCATTTGACCAAGGGCTCATGCCCACATCCTTAACCCATTTGCTGTTAAAAGGATTATCTCTTAGCCCACAATAATTTCCAAAGGATCCATATGAATGAGGTCTAGGAACCCTGCGACTAGTTCGAAAGGAGCTAGCTCTTTTGGCTTTGGGACTTGAAAACTTATGACTTCACAATCCTTGAAAAAATTCGAAGGCCGAGGTCACGAATTGATGAGGGTCGTAGATATGGGGATACAGTGGAGATCTCTCTCAGTCGTTAGATTAGACTTAGGAGGGGTAGCATTAAGTGCTTCATCGATGTTCCACTTTGGAAAAATAGGAGTGGTATAAGAGCTGAAACTCCCAAATACAGGAGTCACGAAGTAATATATACTGTTGAGAATAGAGGGACGCATGTCCACAGATCAACAATTATCTAGAATTTTGGGTATTCGACAGTATAGGGATGTGTGAGTTTCCCTGGAGCTCTGTAATCCGAAGTAAATCCTGGTCATAAATGCTAGGTACATGTGGTAATAGATCGTCCATGGTCCAGAGAGAAAGCCAAAAGATACATGCCAAACTCTGGAATGTCGAAATTCTAAAGTGACATGGACCATCTATCTTTGGTCCTTTCGTGATCCCCATCAACCTTCAATCTAAGGAACCCACCCTCGACTGCCCAACCAACCGAGATCGTGTCATGGAGTGACATGTGGCCCCTACTTGTCCCTTGTCTAAGGTTTTTCGTCGAATTAGAGTTGTTGGATGAGAGGGTGCGTGGAAAGAGATCCTATAGTTTGGAGACTTAGTACTCTGGAGGAACCTAGCGAAGAATCTACAGAGTGTGAAAACCTTCGAAGTCGTGAACGTCGAAATGAATCTCGATCGTTGGTAGGATGAGGACACTTGACACTAGATTAGAGAGTTTGGAGACTTGGCTCTTCGAGGAATTAGCAATGTGAGGAGTTGGTAATCTACGAAGTCTAGAGCCACAAAGTAACAAGAGTCATAGATTTATGGATCCACGTGGACTCATATTGACCATGAGATCGAAGGGTTGGGAAGTTATCAGTCCAAGATGACATGTCATGATGACGTCATTCGATGTGATGTGGACCCACATTATGCATGCCACATGTCAACCAGATATGGTTGATTCATAGACCCCTTATTCCTATTAGAGCATGGCATGTGTCACCCCCTAATGAGGACACGTGTCACCCCTGGTCCTCATCGTTTGTCAACTTATGGTTGATACATGCCTAGCCAACATGGTTGGTGACATGTCTGAGACTCTAGGAGTCTGAATAACTTCAAGAGTTTGTGTTGTGGGTGGGAAATCCCCCTATAGAATAGCACTAAGGGTTTAGTAATGCATGCAGAAAATGACCTTCAAAAGCCTCCTACCTTTTCCTATTATCCCAACATAGACCCCACATTCATGCGTAAGACACACGGATAAAAGGATCCAATAACTCTACCTTAAATTCCACGCTTGATGTCGATCCTTTTGCGTTTGATTGCTCCTTGACTGAAAGTATCCTCCCAAATCCAACCTGCATTCATAAATAGATAAACAAATAACTCCAAACATGCATCTTATATATAAATTAGTGGGTTAAAGGTTCTAATAAAATATAATCATAATTGAATGTTGAACACCTCATATGGAGGGATGGGAAAAGTACTTCTTTCTTATTAACCTCACAAATGTAACTTACAATGATGAGACTCAGGCATCATCGTATTGACATAAGTTCACGATGTAGGAGGCAATGCAAACTCTTCGTATGTTTGGAAGAATAACCAAACGGAGGAGGACACAACTCTATGTAGCGAGAACAGCTTCCTAAGGTCATATTAAATCCCAGAGCTTGATGAACAAACGGAAGGATGTGATTTGTCCAAGGGTGACTCATTGTGCTCCTAACAAAAAGAAAATACTTTTCCCTTCCTCTTTTGGGGGTATATTTGAATTTTTTGTCTTTTTCAATAATTTTTGGGAAGTTTGAAAAAGAATAAAAGAATGATACGTTACAAAGGAGGAACAAGTGTCACAGTCATACTAGTTATTTAGCGCAAGGAACACACCGATGCTCAGAGAAAGGAGACATATGTAGGACAAGGACACTTGAGAAAATTCCTCCAGGGGTCAAGGTGTCAAGACGCAAAGGAAAAAGTGCTACAACTCTTGCGTTATAAGGCATTCTTCAGATGGTTCAGTTGAGAGAAACATGGAGCCGACATTAGGCCAAAGACACGGGGATGCAAATGTGATTAATAAGACACAATGATATCATCCTTCGATGTAATTTTAACAAGCCCAAAGAAGGTAAGCTCGACAGTTTTTCATTTTTAGAGAGTCTAAAAAAATGTAAAAGGAGATTCCATTGGGGTACCTTTTTCGAAGGTAGTCTAGTCGGTTCGAAAAAGGGGTAAACTAGCACCGAAAAGATGTCTATTCAAAATAATTTTAATGAGTGTGACAAAGACAAGATCACTCAACAATATTTTCACTTTTAAGGAGTCTGAAAAGAGCTTAACTATGGACTGTGTATAGGATGTTCTTCTAGACTGTTTTAACGAGTGTGAAGGAACAAGGTCACTCAACAATCTTTTCAATTTTAGGGAGTCTGAAAAGAGCTTAACTATGGACTCCATGGGGGTTCCTTTTTCATAAATTTAGTTCCTCAGGCCCGAAAAAGGGTTAAAATTATACCTGAGAATACTCTTCTAGAGAACCGAGGCTCCTAGAGTATACCTTTGTTTATACAGTTGACCATCTGGACTGAAAAAGAGGTAAACTACCGCCAGACAGACGTTCCTTCAAATTTCAGTTTAACGAGCATGAAGGGAAAAAAGATCACTCGACAATCTTTTCATGTTTAGAGGGTCTGAAAAGGGATTAAAAGAAGACTTGTTGTGTTTTTTTGGAGTCCCGAGGGTGAGGTTAAGAGTGATAATAAATCATGCAAATGAGGCTCAAACTCGTAATCAGGAAAAACTAATAAGGACTCTCGATCCTATAGTCTTTAACGACGACATGGATGCCAAAATGAAACCAGGATCTACCTAGGGCATCCATGAAGGGGTAGGCTCTACCACTAAATTATGAAACTTCTAAAGAGAAATCATGGTTCTATGTCGCAACTCAGTGGGGTCGATCCTATGGCAAAGCGAAAAAGACAACGAGATGCAGAAAGTGGAGATGGCATCCTAACTTAAATGCAACAAGTCGAAAAAATGACTTTTCACCAAAGGACCTTTAAAATGACCTAAAATCTCCAAAATTTTTCCCGATACCCAAAGTAACATTTATCGTCACAATCCATACGAAACTCCTAAACCATATTAAATGATTTTTAAGTTAGAAAAAATGACAAAAGGGTTCGAAAAAATGACAAAAAGGGCCAAAAAAGTCTATAAATAGAAGCTTGGCAACTCATTATCACTATTACGAATTGAGAATTGACCAAAAGTAATAAAACACCCCTTTGTCAAAAGAGTTGATTCTGGGAGCTTCAGTGGACGAAACGAACTTCTGCTTGGACCAAGTAAGTACATATTATCCCCTCTTGTATTTCAATTCTTCATTTATGCATTTCTTTTTGTTTTTTGCGGGGGCGCTGACCTTTAAAAAGGTCGGCCCTACATATACGTGGGTTTTCCTATGACAACCAGCATATGCTTGCGTGCAGATAAAAAACGGCATGTGAGCATACACAACTGTGTATATTACAGCCTGCGTATACCCTTCAACTTGTGGAAAAAATTTTAAAAATGAAAGAGTTAATTCCTCCTTAACTTGTCAATTGCAGGATGCATGTTCATTGGAGAGAGAGGGAGCATGAGGAATTTGATTTTGTGGTCTCAGAAGACCCTGATGTTGTTGCTACATTATCTCAATGTAGCTTATTGAAGTTCTTCCAGTCTTCCTTTATGCGGGCACAACCCAGGCTGCTAAATGCCTTGATAGATTACTGGCACCTGGATGCGGAGGCATTCATGCTTGAGGGACAGTCGTTGACTCCAACGATTGAAGATACCTATTTTCTAACTGGCCTCTCAAAGAGAGGGGAACCAACCAACCTTCGCACTTTTCCTTCCGGGCCTCATAACATAGCAGAGTTGATTGGACTCCATTGTGAAGCTGACATAGAAAAAGTGGGCACTCAGGTGCCGATTCATAAGATCAACAACCTATCACTAAATGAGATAGTTCTACTTATTCGGCGGATCAGTGGATCTGTAGCTTTACACCAAGCTTCTTGGGTGCACATGAATTGGGTGGTTCAGTTCTTGAATGCACAAGTTTTCAACTGGAGTACCACATTTACTAGACTGTATGAAAAGGCAGCTGACAGAGTGTCGTATGCGGAGGCACAGGAACTTTGGGTTTGGGACTATTCTTTGTGCTTTCTTCTTTGAGAGGGTACCTAGTCTGAGTCTGAGGGAGACAGTACGAGGGCACGTAGCCTCTTCTCCAGCATTAAATAGATGGGCAACATTGTTTCCACGACAGAGAGGAGGGAGGACTATTGAGGCCTTCAACGACAAGTTTTTTGACTGGTGGTATCGATAGATTTCAATGATAGAGGACTACCCCAATGCCAAGTTCAACTTCTATAGGGACCTTGACATGGTCGTACCTCTCGAAGTGGAGCGAGGAGAGCTAGGTATGCTTGTTTTTCAAATTTATTTAATTTTTATGTTTTTTGTATATATCATTTTATTTTTTTTGTATACCAGAGTATTTGACACTTAAGTATCTGTTATGTGCAGATGTGGGACCAGTGTGGCCAGTGCATTTCATGAGGACTAGGCAGCGTCCTTGACCAGAGGCAGGACCAGCAGTGGCAGGGGGACCTCTAGACAGAGAGGCTGAGAGAGTATTGAGATGGGTAGATCAGAACCTTACCATGCTTACTCGCACAGTTCCCATGGCAGAGATCGAGGATCTCCCACCGTCGATGAAGACTCACATTGTTGGGGTGCCACGGACCTGGGTCCATCTATTTCGACATTTGGCCAACGTCGTTGTTCATTACAAAAGGGCCAACAGGCCCCGCCCTTAGCTAGGCTAGACTATTCACGTGTCGAGGCCACCTTTTGTATATTTTTGAGGGCATAAGCCCCGTGACTCTTACTGGACCTATTTTTGAGGTGCTTGCACCCACCCATGTACTCTGATATTTTTGATATATATATATATGTGTGTGTGTGTGTGTGTGTGTGTGTGTGTTTTTATGTCTTTTTTAGTCTTATGGATTACATCTATTTTACAAATGTATTTACATGTGCATGTGTGTGCTTTTTCTTACATGTGTGAAATATGCCAATCTAATATATGATTAGCTAGAGTATCTGTAACTTGATTTAATCTCCTAGGAACATGGATATACGTAATGTAATCAAAACTTCATTCTAAGAGACGTACCCTAAGGAATCGTTGGTGTAGAGTAGGATCGTCAATGTGGTAAACCCTGTTTAACTGAGACACAACCAACTGAGCGTCTAAATAGACTCAGAGGTGAGAGATACCATGCGACAAAGCATCACGAAGAAACTCTAAGACTGCGTTGTATTCAACGACATTGTTTGTGGCGTCACCTAAACAGATACCTCCTGAAGATAGCAACAAGCCTTGAGGTGTGTAAATTACCCAAGCTACGAAAGAAAGCCTCTAAGTGTGTCAGCTCGTGTCGTCCATGAACCTAATGAACACCTCTGATTCACTTGACATCTTCCATAGTGAAAAATACGACATTATAAACGACATGTCCATAAAACCGAAAAGACAAAAACTAAAAAAGATAAAGTACAAGAACTATACATATGTTACAAGAAGTCACCCAAGGTGACCCACCTATGAGTAATAATTCTTGAGGTAAATCCCATTTCTAGGCTCTGCCAAAGAATTTCCCTCAAAATCAACCAGCCGATAGGCGCCCTTATTTAGTACCTCCTTCACAATGAAAGGTACGAACCACATGGGTTTGAACTTGCCTGTCCCCAGGGGATCCTTATCTTGGTCATAGACTAGCTCAAGGTCACCTTCAGAGAAAATATGAGGATGAATGGACTGATCATACTGAAACTTGACTCGTTGTTTGTGAGCCTCGTTAGCCAAGGTTGCATCTCGACACTTCTCATTGAGTTTCTCAAGATATAATAAACGCTCTTCAAGTGGTGAAGTGTCTAGCAATAACTGTACTGCCAAGTTTAGAGATGGGATCTGACATTCTATAAGCAAGACTGCTTCCATCTCGTAAACGAGTTGAAAAGGTGAGAAACCGGTTGCAGTCTTAACAAATGTTCGGTAGGCCCATAATGCCAAGTATAACATCAAATGCCAATTTGAATTGGCTGAATTGATCGTTCGTTGTAGAATGGTATTAAGATATTTATTCACAGCTTCCACCTGACCATTCTCTTGTGGGTAGTAGGGTGATGAATGTTCTTGCCTCAACCCAAGCTTTGATGTTAATTCAGTCATCCTTTTGTTCTGAAAGTGACTGCCATGGTCACTGACAATCTCTCTCGGGATGTCGAACCTCGCTATTATCTGGTTGAACAAAAAGAGGGCCACAGTCTCACCATCATCTTTGAACGTTGGCATAGCTTCGACCCACTTCGTGAAGTAGTCTACTTATATGATGATATAACGGTGCCTTCTTGCTGAAGGAGGGTTGCATGTAGTGTAATCAATCCCCCAATTGGTGAAGGGACCAACTGTGATGATAGGAAACATGGGAGTGGGGTGTGCCCTCATCTTCCAGGTGAAGATCTAACATGGGTGGCACTTCTTGATCGATTCAACACAATCTTTGATTAATGTTGGCCAGAAGTAACCAGCTCATAAAATATTTTGGGTTGTTGCCAACCCAGATAGATGACCGCCACATGCTCCAGTGTGGCAATCGTTAAGCACAATTTCCACTTCTTCATGAGTGAGACATCGACGAAGGATGCAATATACACCTCGACAATACAAAGTGTCCTCGAGTATGAGATAGTTCTTGGCCTGATGGTGTATACGACGATGCTCATCACGAGAAGCAGAGGCGGGGAACTTCAAAGTCTGGAGATAGACAAGTATATCTCCATACCAGGGGTCTGAAGACGTGATAAAAAACATGTCTTCTTTAATAGGCGACTCTTCGGGCATAACATCACCTGACTCGACTGAAAGTTTCGAGATGAGTTACACAAAGACCAACGACTTTTTGGATTTTTCCAAAGAAAAATCTAAGTCAAATTCCTGGAGGACAACTATCCATCTACTGATATTTACGCCAATTACCTATCGTGTCAAAACATATTGAAACAGATTCGCAACGACAATGACAGTGGTCTTGCGAAACACGATATAATGACGGAACCGTTGGACAACATGAACTGCTGCCAACGCAAGTTTTTCAATGTGGGGATA
This sequence comes from Picea engelmannii, assembly GCA_009831015.1. Lineage (NCBI taxonomy): Eukaryota > Viridiplantae > Streptophyta > Pinopsida > Pinales > Pinaceae > Picea > Picea engelmannii. The sequence continues at coordinate 101,967 of ML794526.1, forward strand.
ATTGAGTTTCGGTCCAACAAGGCCTCAGATTAGGTAATAAATCACATATTTTGAGAGAAAATCATCCTCCTGAACTAAGACCATACCGAAGGTCGACTCTCCCGCAGGAAAGTACAATAAGAAATCTTTATTATAATTGGGTGGTCGAAGCAGAGGGCCAGTCATGAGGGCATATTTCAACGCTTCGAAAGAGCGTTGAGTAGCTTCGTCCCAATGAAAATGAACGTCCTTCTTCAGTAAACGCATAAATCCCTTTGTGATCTCGGCATGGTTTGTGATGAAACACCGTAAAAAGTTCTCTTTTCCCTGTAAACTCTGAAGTTGAAGGATTGTGTGCGAGGGAGGCAACTGAACTATTGCCTCAACCTTCAGAGGATCGACCATGATTCCTATTGTCGAAACTATGAAACCTAGCGGACGACCCGACGTTATGCAAAAACTGCACTTGTTTGGATTCAAGCGGATCTGGTAGTAGTGACATCGCTGAAAGATAATTCGGAGGTGTGTGGGATGATCAGTTCTCTTATGAGATCATGATACTAAATCATCAAGGTAAGCCTCGACTATATGTTTGAGATCATGGAAAACAAAAGATATGGCCCGATGAAAGGTAGCTCCAGCATTTTTTAGACCAAAAGGCATCTTGCGATAAGCAAATGTACCCCACAGACAAATGAAAGCAATTTTTTGTTGGTCTTCGGGTTTGATCTGTATCTGATTGTATCCCAAAAAACCATCCATGAAAGAAAAGGCCTTGCAACCTGCGCATTCATCGACTATCTGGTCAATAAATGGTGTGGGGAAATTATCCTTTGGACAGGCCTTGTTCAAATCACGAAATTCTGTACATACACAAATCTTACCCTATTTTTTGTCGACCAGAACGAGATTTGACACCCATTGGGTCAAATGGATGGGGTAGATAAAACCTGTTTTGAGCAGTTTCTCTACTTCAACCTTAATAGTTGTTGCTTTCTTAGGATTAATCGGACGAAGCTTCTACCGGACTGGCTTAGCATCAGGATAAGTTTTGATTTCATGTTTGACAATTCTTGGATCAATGCCTGGCATTTCCTCGTAAGACCAAGCAAAAATGTCGCGAAATTCTTTAAATAAATCCGTGTAGATTTGAATTTCCTCGGGGGAATAGTCAACTTCGACGAGAATATTCTCCACGATGCCAAGGGTTCTAGAGATATCAATAGGTATCGTTTCAGTGATGGTTTCCATATTACCCTTGGCGTAAACAGTGTGTGTAGCCAAGGGATTGATAGGACAAGACCTATCTCCAGTCATAGTCAAAGTGAATTCCCCTACTTCAATTATTCTTAACTCTGGGAGGAAATAAGATCTATGATGGAGATCATCCCAGGGTTTGACCGGACTATTCATTTCTTTGATAATCGCTTCCTCTGAGGGAAATACTAAGCCTAAAGAATCAGTATCGACAAGGGAACCTTGAGCCCAAGTAGGCTCTAGGATCGGATCTAACTCTTGTGCGGAAGTCGGATCGGGGTCAGCGAAAGCTTGCTAGAGTATAGAGTATGCAACTTCTGTCGTGGAAAAAGGCATGGCCATACCATGGTGCCTTGTCCCTTCCATCGTGGTCGATGGGGAAGGAAGATTCCATAGATCATTGAAGTAAGTCATACGAAACGACGAGACTTGAAAAATCTCAACCTTAGGTTGGTCCGATATGAAATTAACATCAACGGAAGGAGGTGGGTAATCGAAAGTACCCATCAAAGGTGGGCAAAAACTAGCCCCTATGTTGATGATGCCAAGTTGAGGGTTATCAATCATCGGGAACATGGATGCCCCCGATGAAGGGTTAGGACGAGAGAAAGACAACTGATCAATGGTCACGATCTGACCCTCGTGTGGAAACAACAAGACCCAAAAAATTGTAGCGACCACTTCTTGTAAGGCATAGGTCCAACTCCTTCCTAACAAGATATTGTAGTCGAGAGACGCATCGACCACTTCAACCTCGACACACACGGTCTTCCCCCCTAACTACACGGGGAAAGAAGGGATGATACCATGTGGTTGGAATGAACGACCATCGAAAGAGGTAATAAGAGTAGGTGACGGAGACAAAACAGGTTGGGGAATGGCCTTCCAACATGCCAAAGACATTACGCATGTCGAGGCTCCCTCATCAACCACCGTGCAAAAAATTCTCCGAGTAAAAGTTTTCATGGTGTAAGCCACTACTATTTGAAATGCTACGTGGTAAGTGAGATGAGGTTTTAATTCGGTTGTATCAAGCACGATCGTACCCGAATTACAAGTCTCAACAGATCCTAAGGCAAATAACAATGCCTTTCTTTGGGAAGGGCAGCTCTGGAGGACCTCCAAAGAAGACATCACACAAGGGGTTTGAGACAAATCCTCCACCACAGAGTATTTTTGGGTGGCCCTTGAATTTGGATTGTGAGAAGATTTCTTGAAAGCACCTTTTGGGATGCGTGTCATTATTTCTCCCAACGTCTTCTCAATCTTGAGAGGAAGAGATGGGATTTCGGCTTCTTTACCCTTCTCAAGGGTGTTTGGCATTTTGTAGTCATGCACTCTAGTTTATATATAGGCATCACATTTCATCATATACACGTTCGTGGACGAAAGATTACTCGAAGATGGAGGGGGTCCTTGGCTGCCTCCATCCATGCTTGGAGAGGCTTGAGTTAAATTTTTCCCATGTTGAAATGGGTTCGTTAACACAATAGGTTGCTACTGCGCCAATAACTTTCGGGCCTCTGCAAGCCTAGGGCATTGGTGAGTCAGGTGGTCTTCCATGCACAAGTTACACAGATACTTAGACTTCCTCTTTTCTGTGTTGCCCCCACCATCATTATTGGTAGGTTTCTTATCCCCCTTACCCTTCTTTCGTTGTTTCTTCTTTTTGTTAGGTTGTTGGGTGGCCTTCGGGTTTGTTGATTACACACTATGTACATCCGACATTTGGGTAGGGGGAGCAGCTGGACCAGTGGTCTGGCTGGCCTCTTTTTGCTGTATCGACAATTGCTGCCATTGTTTTGACAAGTGATCAATGGGCTTCGTTTGTGCTGAACCAACTATACAATCGGCATGTGGTCCAGCTTGTTGTCTGGTCTTGTCAAGTATTGACCATGGTGCATCTAGCAAAATTTCATAAAGTAGGCCAGACTGAGAGTAAATCAGCTCTAGTTGTTGAGCTCTCATTATTGCATCTTCTTCGTAAAACACTCCCAACATTACGACGTCTTTGGATAACTGCGGGACCAAAGACTTAAGGAACCACTCAAGAAGGAATGTTGGTAGGACTGACACATTTATCAGACTCTTTCGACGTCTCCATTATCGAATTTGATTGGAGATATGGTATGCTTTTGTCTGCTCGAAGTTTGCCAACAATTCGGTGCCGACATCGTATCTCATAGGTAATTGGAAATGGTTTAAGAAAGCCATTGCCAACTCGCCGAAGGAAGAGTATATCGAGCGGTCGAGCTCGATGTACCATTTTTCATCACTCCCTATAAGAGTGCATTGAAACAAACGCAACTGTACGGAGTCGTCTTTCAACAAATTGGATGAGCACTAAAGGTGAAAGGGGGTCACATGATTGCCTGGATCTTTGTTAGGCTTAGCTTCGAACTTTGGAATGTTCGAAGGAAACTTGGTCGGCATAGGAGGCCAACACGGATCATGATATATAGGGCCATTCAATAACCTTGTCAAGTATATAAAATGCAACGTTTCTAGAAATGGTAGTTTGGGTTGTTGATTATAACCATGGAAAAAGGAGCCTGAAGTTTGACTGGCACCAGGTTGTCAGGAAAAGTTGGGTTGTTGGCCCAGGTTCTGGTAAAAACCATGGCCATGACCAGCGTACGGATTTTTCATTTGTTGAGACATCATCGACTGACTCCCATAATAGGATGTGGAAGGTTGGGCTTGCATTCCATTCGAAGGATTTTGGGAAGGATTGCCCCATGCCGATCCTAAGGGAATAGGCCCTGTGCCTTGCTCAGGGTTCCATTGGATATGCAAGGGGTTGCCCCCGGTCGGCATCCCTGACAAAGGAACTGATCCCTGCCATGGATTCCAAGGTCCTTGTGTGGAAGGAATTCCTGGGTTTGCCCCCTGTGCAGGAATAGTACCTTGCATAGGATTTTGTTGTCCATAATTAGGGTTGCCCCCAGTTGGGAAAGCAACTGACGAGAAAGCATTGTTACCAAATGCACCGAACAAAGAGAACGTTGTCAAACCTACCTGCATGCTATGAGAAGGTAGTCCTTGACTCCCTGCTCCAAACAAACTATGGTTTGCATTCAGCCCGGTGGAATGCTAGTGAGCACCGTCAAGCGAAGGGGACAAAGGAGGTATATGACCTCCTCCGTAAGGTAAAGTGTTATAGGAAGCTGAAGTGCCCCCCATGGATCCTTTCATAGGAGCGTTAGAGCTCCCTGGCCCCAGACATAAAGTTTGTAGTGTGGAGTAGGAAAGGACAGAGTTTGTATCGAAGTCAGGCATCCCATATGAGAACGGAGGGCCTGTCGCACTCTGGGTTAAAGGTGCAGTGATTTCCACCATAGACGGAATCAGACCATTTCCCGAGGTAGAGGCAGTCGAGACCATAGTGGCCCGGACCAGCGACGGTGGGTTAGGAGGTGGAACACCCCCTATAGTGACAATCGTGGAGGGAATATGAGAATTCCCTAAAGAAGTCGTAGCATTAGTTTCCATTGTTGCTTGTGACACTATCTGGCGCTCATAAGGATAAACTTGTATGACGATGGGCACCAATAGATCGATGATGGGAGGTTCGTATGGACCAAGAGCTTCCGCTCCAAGGTCTGAAATGGTTGGTTCCTCTGGAATCGAATGTTATTCTCTTGGAGGTTGGTCGGGCAGAGTTTCCTGTGACCCGGTCACCTCAAAAAACCCTTGTTGGTCTAGTCTTCACCTTAGCGATGGCGGGGGTGGCTCCAGGTTAACCGAGGGCAAGCCAAGAATCCTTAGTTACCGGAAGAGCTCTTGATCCTCCACTCTGTGAGAAGATCAATGACGCACTAGGGATTTCTATTAACGTTCAAAACCATCACACACTAGAAAAAGTCCCTATGAGATAAGACAACCAGTCACTAGCTAGTTGGAAGAACAGTTACAACAATCAACACTAGAGAAACTTACCGGTGCAAGTGAAACTCGAATACGGAAGCACCCTCCGGGTATACTCTGCAAAGCATGGCCTGATTTTTGTCCTAGGTACCATGGTATATCCCCGCAGTCACCTGTGTAAGTCCCTAAAATAACGACAACTAGGTTGCCAGCGCACGAACAGTCATCAGGCGGGTACATTCGACAGTTGAGTGGACCGCAATGAGCAGGGTATCAAGCCCGAAACCTATCAAGGGTATTGAAAGAAAGTGTTCTGGAAGACAAATGAGGACCTCAAATGGATTTGAGACCCATGAAGCTTCGTGGAAAATGTGATCGACGAAATCCCAAGATAAGCCCTCTATATGCATTCCCCACTACGCTTGGTCCGGCTTTGGAGGGGTTATCTCCGCTAACTTCCGCACGCAGCCTCGTGTTTAGCCCCTATGTTAGAGGGGGGTCCTAGATAAACTTCACGATACTGGACTTTTAGCACTCCCTAGCATAGACTCTTATGTTTGTTTTTGTAGCCTTGAAGAGTTTTCTCTCCAATCCTAAATCAAGGCTCTAGCCTAGACTAGTTGATGGACCCTACAAAACATAAAGTCTAGTTGACTTTAATTAATCGTTAATTTTTGTGGATTGTCTTAAGTCAAAGTTTGTGGAAATGAAACTAGTGATGTGTTTGGGAGACAAAGAAGAAAACAAACATAAATATGGAAACAAAATTACTTCTTCATGACAAATTCGGATTTGCACATTTAAACTCTTTAACCAACTTTTCAAGCTATTTTTTCCTAAGATATTTTAACAAAAAACTCAAAACAAGCTTTCGCTCGACTACGAGCTACTTATTGTGCTAAATCAACAGTCAAGAACTTACGAAATTAATCTTTTTCCTAATTATTAATGCAAACAACCAACTACTTAACCAAACAAAGACAGTAAAAAAAAAAATCCTTTTTTTTTTTATGCTTCCAAAACAAGAAATTTTTTGATGAAAAGAAAGTTACGCTAAGGTCAGACCTAGGCTACAGATTGTGGTAACAGAGACCAGGGCTAGATTAGAGATACCCTTGAGAAGTATGACTTCTGACAGGGAAGAGGATGACTACCTCTCCTTTTCAAAAGATCTCCTTGACACAGACACACTACTGTCACTTTAGCAACAAGCGTACATACACGGGTTGTCCAAGGGAAGGGAGAATATACACGCGCACAGGGCCACTGCAGGGCATGTATACCTCTGTAACTTCTCAAAATAAAAAAATAATGAACAAACAACAGTCCAACACAGGCAGGGAGTACTGGTATGGACAACCAACATTCCTTAAAGACACAAAAACTTACTTTAATAAGAGAAAATGCAAGGAAAAATTTGATGAAGCAAAGTTAATCTGAGTTCATACCTAGGCTAAAGACTACAACAACAGAGACTGGAAAGGATCCCGAAAACCCCTGAGAAGTATTACTTCTGACAGGGGAGAGGATGACTGCCTCTCATTTTTATTTTTTTTTAATTCTGAACCTTTTCACGCTACTGACACTTCAGCAACAAGCGTATGCATGCGGGTTGGCCAAAGGAAGGGCTTGTATGTATTCCTGCAGGCTTATTGCAGACCGCGTACACCTCCATAAATTTTTGAAAGGAAACAACAATCAAGCAATTAAAGAAGGGAGTACTGGTATTGAAAAACCAGTATCCCTAAAAAACTCAAACTCTTGTTGAAAATCAGAAAAAAGGTGATCAAACGAATTTAAAATACCCAAAAAGTATCCCCAGAAAACCCTAGAGATTTCCCCAGTACGGTTGCCAATTCTGTTGTGGGTGGGAAATCCCCCTACGGACTAGCACTAAGGGTTTAGTAATGCATGCATAAAATGACCTTCGAAAGCCTCCTACTTTTTCCTATTATCTCAACATAGACCCCACATTCATGCATAAGACACACAGATAAAAGGATATGGTAACTCTACCTTAAATTCCACGTTTGATGTCAATCCTTTTGCATTCGATTGCTCCTTGACTGCAATTATCCTCCCAAATCCAACCTGCATTCATAAATAGACAAACAAAGAACTCCAAACATGCATCTTATATATAAATTAGTGGGTTAGAGGTTCTAATAAAATATAACCAGAATTGAATGTTGAACACCTCATATGGCGGGACGGGAAAAATACTTTTTTCTTATTAACCTCACAAATGTAACTTACAATGATGAGATCGGCCACTGCTCCACGAATCTAGTCCTGGGCTCCTCTTCAACTGTGCACCAACCACTTCCACTTGTGCTTCTCTTATTCAGTTCTCACAAAATGGTTGCAAAAGATTGGGGCAAGGGGAATACAAAAAAGGGCAGAGTTTTTATGCTATTATTTTCTCTTCTTCAAATGGGACCCCTACCTTTTCTTTTATAGGCTCAAAGAGGGTAGTTATCCGGTTGAATGACCAGCTATGGGTGGTCAAACGATTTAGGCAATTTACGCGAAAGTCTGTATTCCATCTGCAACTTTCTATTTTTTGTGCTTTTGTCAGTATATGCGGGCTGTAATGGGTCATCTAGCGTATATACGCGTGCAGTAGTGGTGCAGGGCACGTATTCCTTCAAAATGATGATTTTTTTGAAGAGTTGTTTAATGGTGGCTTGGCAAAGATGGCAAGTGAGATGACCTGATGCCAGGTCTGCATGTCTAGTGAAAATTAGGGTTATAACAATTCAGGAGATTTAGGGCGTAGTGTAGTGGAGAAACGTTCAACGTCAATCGTTGATCGTTGAACGTCGATCGTTGATCTCCGAACATTGACATCCAATGTAGAACGTCAATCGTCGATCGTCGAACGACCAAGACCACATGGAGAAATGTTGAGGCCCTTCGTAACTTCGTTAGTTTGGCACTCCGGGAATATCGCGTGTTGGAGCGGGAAATATCTCTGAAGCCCAAAGCCCCCCCTTTTCAACCATAGGATCTTGACTGAGGACGTAGACCGTTGATTCCCCCCGTTGTTCAGCGATACGGGAATTCAACAACGCCATTGGAACTCCCGAAGTAAGAGAGTTATGAAGTGTTGAAACCTTCACTAAGCAGACTCTTAGCTCCCAGTTTTCAGCCCGAGGTCACAAGGAGGACCCTGATAGTTGGTTTAAGTGCATAATGGGAGATGTAAATCTGGAGGGAGAAAAATAAGAGGTTTTTTCTTAGTAAGGGACTATAAATGAACCAAGGAAAAGTGAAACTCAGATGCCCCATTCCTAGAAAGGGTATTTAGGGGTCGGGTGTGTTACAAGACAACTCGCCGCATATGATACTAACAATCATGAGGGTGTTACCCTCCTCTGCGACCCTAATATCTTAGTGATTCCACCATATGTCAGTTACAAGGATCGAATCATGAAATTAAAAAAAATATTCATAAAATCAATTTCATTCAGGATACATAAAAATTGATCATCAATACATTATCTCAACATTAATAACTCATAAAATGATGGAGATTCGTTGGAAGGTGGAACACTCGATTGTACAACCTACTTCGAGGAAACATATATTGTGGCAACTTTGGTTGATGACATAGATGGAAATGGTGGTATGGTTGGGTGGCATACGGGTGTATCCACTATAGATGGATGCAATGGAAGAGGTGGTGTGGGTGAGTGGCTTGTGGGTGCAACTATTGTGGATGGATGGGATATGAAATATGGTGGGGGTGAGTGACAATAAACCCCCATGGGTTTTAAAAGGGATGGTATAACCCTTGGAATGGAAACATGTAACCCAACAATCATGGAAGGATGCCCAAGGATTAGACTAGCTCTATAACTGGAGAAAAAAGTATGAAACTTGCAGACATATTAATAATATTGTTATTAGTACCAAAAAGTAAAATTCAAAACAATAAATAAAACAAATTTGAGATTTAAAGAAGGTTTAACTCAACACATGATACCTGTGAAGGTGGTGATTTTTCCATCCGAAGTGGACATTGCCCATCACCTTATGGTACCACAACCTATAGAAATGAAATAACATTATATTTGAGGATGTCAGAGAATAAAGAAATCACTATGTTGAATTGATCAAATGTGACACATACATGTGTATGTGGTACACCGAATGAACAAATTGTATCTACTGCTACATCAGTGGTGGAGAGTGACACTGATGCATCTATCAACATAAAGGGTTTTCTATAGGGGTGTAGAAACTAAAAAACATAATACAGTAAGATATTGAAATAAATACACATAATATTATATATATATATATATATATATATATATAATCATGGATAACAGAGATATGGTTAATATACTAACCTCCTACGTGAAAATTTGATGTCTATTGGCCTTAATCACCCCATAACAAGTTTTCCCACAACTCGAACATCTATCAGGCTCACATGAATGATTGTTATGTCTATGTGACTTCTCATAGATACACTATGTTGTAGGGGTTGAAGGTCTGACCCCTGCACCGATGTAACTAGTAGGAACATCTTGTTGAGATAGTGTAACAAAACTCCCATGTTGCACCAGACTTTGATTCAACGCTGATAAATATACCTATGTCTACTGGATTTCCTCTGCAATGGGAGGATGTTGGGTGGGGGGGTTAGGCCTTCACCTAGGAGGATGAGGACCTAGAATATGGTCACTTTTAGCATGCTCTTTTTTCTATGAGGACCCTAGAACCACCCCTTGGAAATCACCAATGTCAAAGTAGTTGACATGGTGACCCAAAATGAATTCTTCCCAAACTTTCCTCAATAAATATAGAGTCACCTCCTTGTTATTAGAGGGAGGTTTTTCAAACACCATGAACCATCTATCCATCCAGTTATCCCTAAATTGTGAGTGGATCCACCAATCCTTACAAATACTTCTCTTGTTAATAGGTGGTTGTAGTCTAGATCTAGGATCAATTAATAGAGACATCAAATCTTGTTTTAAAATATTCAAGTCTCTAACTTGGTTTTTATTGAGTCCAATCCTACAATAATCGAATATCCTAGCCTAGAATTCACAAATACTCGTTAACTGACCTTGGGAACTTGCAATGGATGATATAATGGCATCAAATGAAGTGACCAATGACAATCGTCTAGGCTCTCTTCTACCCATTAAGTCATGAACAATTGATCTCAAAGTGGTCAACCCTTCATCAATGTGTGTGTTTATGTTTGGTGGTTATGGTGGGTTGGGGTTTTTTGTTGCTTCGTGTGGTTGTGTAGGATTTTGATTGTCTCTAGGTTTCATTCTAATTATTATGTTGCAATTTAATAAGGGATTTCATATAAATTAGGTCAGTTTTTTTAATTAAATTACAAAATTACAAAATTCATGCAAATAAATAGTTTAAATTTTAAAAAAAAACAAGAAAAAAATGACAAATATATACGTGGCTTGTCTTCGAGACTGTGTTAGGATCTTATACCAATTCCACAAGTTTCTTCTTCTTCAAAGGTGAGTGGAAACAACCTACAAACAACATCATTGTGAACAATCTTAAGTAATTGTAAATTGCATTCATAATTTATAATATTTTCAAATGCAATTGCATTTCCTTCACTATTAAACTTTACTAATAAATGTACTACCTTTCTTAGAAGGTCATGCTAATTCCCTTGTAATACCAATGTGGTATTAGCCTCCCATTCAAGGATAGGGGGTAGGGATTAAATATGATATGCACTTAAATATAAGATGTGCTTAATAGTAATATACTTTATTCATACTTCATTTGTACATGGTTGCATGCATATTTTTTTTATCAAATTTTTATTTAGCTAGAGTTGACTCTTCCATTCAATCCTCACCCAAACCATTACCACTTAGGATAGGTAAACAAAGGTGGTCAATCATTATTTGTTTCTTAGAAATTTGAAGCTATACTTTTCTATCAATCCCCAACTCCATGACATTGTTCTCTACAATGCCACCCTCCTAGATTGTGCAAAATTGATATTGGGTAAGACATACTAGTTTTATCTATACATCATCCAATATGTCTCTCTCATGAAATCTAAGACCCTCACTAAATCTATCCACGCATAACTTTCATTCCTTAGCCACACCTAAAATAGCACCTATCTTCGACAATGACATTGTCCGACAAGTGGTACTCTATAAATTCTTACACATTTGTGTCATTTGTGAGGCCAAACCTAATCAAACTACTCACTCTCCAAATTCCCTAACACATCTTCTCATATATTATAATGATATTTTTACTAAACTCCAAGGATTCCCCCCTCCACAACATATCTAACATGAAATTAATTTAGTATTTGATGCCTCCCTTCCTAAAGAACCCACTTACTTATCAACATGCAAATTCAACCACTTATTACCAATAGTAAAATCAAACCTATCACCTCACCCAGTGAGTCACAAGAATGGTGGTTGTTTACTTACTAATAGGAATTGAATAAGGTCACTGTAAAAGTATATATCCATTACCTCATATTGAGAATTTCGTGGACCATTTGGTTGGAGCCTACAATTTTACCAAGATGGATTTGACCTCAAGTTACTACTAGGTGTGAATGAAGGAATCTAACTCTTACAAAACAACATTGAGGACCAAGTTTTACCTCTTTGAGTGGTTGTTAATTATGCCCTTTGGCTCACCAATGATCCAACTACTTTTATGACACTCATCAATGATCTATTTCTCCCCCATCTAGGATTCTTTGTCATTATCTATATTTATGATATTCGTTTCTTCAGTAAGACATGGGACCTGAACTTTTTCAACATGTTCACCAAGTGTTGGACATATTACACACCAATAAACTCCAAGTAAATATTAAAATTCTCCATTTGATCACCCATCTATTTGTTATTTGGGTTTCTTATTTTTAGTAGAGGGCATCAAGATCGATCCTCAAAATGTAGATTCCCCCTGTAAGTGGCCTTACAACACTCTATGATTGAGCTCAAAACATTCCTAGGTGGTGTAAAATTCTATCACAAGTTCATTTTTTAGTTCTCTAAGTTGACCCATCCCTTGCATCACCTCTCTAATTAGCGCCACTTTTATTAGACTCCATAGATAAAAGATATACCCTTTAGAAATTGAAAAATCTCTTATGCTCAGCCCTGGTCCTATATCTTCTAAACCTCTAGCCACACTTTGAGATTGAATGTGATGATTTTTAATATGTCATTGGATATATACATAAACAAGATGCTTAAGCATACCTGGCTTGAGTTGGATATGGTGTTAAATCTGTTGGATGCTTGCATACCTTTGCCCCTTATTCATATTTTCTCGATGTCTCTAAAAGTGAGAGGTGCGGTGTGGTCCAAATGGCCACAAATCGCATCCGCGGGCCCTTAAAAGGGCTCCACATGAACACGCACAAATTCCTAGGAATGCACACATGTTCTTGGGAACGTACCTATGTGGCATGCTGAGTGGAGTTTCAAGTTTTTTTGAACTTGTCACATCAAGAACACATGTGTTCCTAGAAACACACACACATTCTTGCGGGTGTGTGTTTCATCTCACCCCATTGCCACTTTATCATCCATCAACTTCGTGCACTCACCCTAATGAAATACTTTCATTAGTGTCATTTTTTGTCATGAAGTGATGACACTGATCACGATCATTATTGGAGTTCCCTTTTTGTTCATTGGTTCTTTCTTATATGATTATGCAAGTAAAGTTACATGGAAAATGAATTTTACAAGTTTGTATCCTTTTCATTCCTAATATGAGCTAATAGATTTCCATCTGAAGTTCATTGTAAATATATATGATGTATTATGCACTCAATACTAAATGACCTCTTACTCTTAGAGTGTTCTTAGAGTGTTCTTGGGATATAGAGTAAACAATATAATCATGCATTATGAATTCAATGACCTCTTACTCTTAGAGTGTTCTTGGGATATAGAGTAAATAATATAATCATGCATTATGAATTCAACCTTGTGACAATTCTCCTCACATAATAACTTTGGAATTCTTAATACAAATTTTGAGTGGTTGATTCTTTCTTTTATGGGAAGGTAATATTTCTTTTAGCCATGTTAGAATGTGATTACATAGCTCAATCTCTATGTATAGGTATAAGGTTTTTTAAATTTAACATGAATTTTCTTTGTTATTCCTGCAACATATCATTCAAACATTTCATATTTATTTATTTATTTTAAAACACAGTGGTTTATGGAAGTGATCTTAACATTTTTTTTTATGAATTTAGTGACTAGGGATTATTTCTCTTCAACTTGTGCTTTTCCAATGCTTAGTTGTGAGATTTCCACGCAACTTCTCTGTTGAAAAATCTAATCTCATTTCATTATCTTACCTTAACTATCATACCATTAGAGATCAGTTGTGTTATGTGTACTATATATACATTATTGATGTCATATTAATTGAATTGGCTTCGTTCATTTTCTGCTCGCCTTCTTTTTCTTCTTGATCTGGTTAGTTACTTACTTTCTTGGCTATCTTGTTGACATTGGTATAAAAGCATGAAGATGATCTTATGGGCAAGAACTAAGTGAAAGAATCGTGAGAAAAAAAATAGGGAGCCAAATAGCCAGTGTGCAATAAAGAAGAAATGATTGTGCAAGAAAGAATCCCAAAACCCTAGTCGTTGCACATAAAAAAAAATTGATAAAGTTTTTGGGTAAAGAAATTTTTAAGAGAAGTTTGTTTTTATGAGCCCATTTTTTCAATTTTATGAGTTATAATATATTTCGAGAAGAAATGCATTTATAAGGAGGTGCATACCTGTGCATTTGATGCTCACTAAATCCTACTTCGAAGCATTGCCTCCTTCCATTTATGTCAGTGAGTGTTTTACGTTTAGTGTTTTATTGATAGAGGAAAGAGTCGTGGAGGAAACTGGAAGGCCAAGAGTGTTGGCCACATACTAATATAAAATTGCAGAATTTTTGTTGTTTAATTTTGTTGGCAAAATACTATATGCATGGTGTTTTAAATGGAAGAATTTTAAATGGAGAGTGGATCCATGGTTGTCGAAAGCATTGAGAGGGTTTGAGGGAGTCGACTCGACTGTTCATGCCGTAGTTTGAACAAAAAATAATTATCATGTGAAAAACATTTTTAACAACATTTGAAAGCTTGAAAAAGCATGCTCGTGGCCTTGAAAGGTTTGTAACATGAAGTTGTTGGAATAATGTAGAAATTAGGATGCTTAGTTAAGATTTACGTAACTAAGTTGTTGTGTGTCTTTCATGTTTAGGTTTTCATTAGTTTCAGATCCACATTTATAGGAGATCTGTTCAAGTCTGTTTCATGCACCTTGTTCTATATATATGTAATTGATTTACATTAATAAACAATCAAGTGGTGAGCTCTGCTCACAGGTTCTGTAAATACATCTATTTTGTTTAATATGGTATCAGAGCTTGAGGGGCTTGGGCCAACTCCCTCACAGGAGTGCCCAGGATCCTGAGAGCAAGTTGTCGGTTGTTGCCAAGGTCTGTGGAAGCTGCATGTTGGAGCAATTGTGTATTGACGTGAAGAACGAGAAGCCGCCACTGCGAGTTGTGTTCAAGGATCTGCATTCTCAGGAGTTTTGTGTGTGTGGTTGCAGCACCCGTATTGTTGTGTGTTGTTCGTTGTATTGTTGTGTTCATGAAGAAAATGCTCAGAAGAAGTCGTAGGAGGTACTCCCCGTGAAGGAGCCTTTGAGCTCGTGTAAAAGTAACCCGTGAAGTAACATGTGCTCGTGCATTTTTACTGCTTGTGTAAAAGAGAATCATTGCCTGGTGCAAAGAGAAAATTTGTACTTTGTTGAGCAGAGTCATGGAAATTAAAATCGTTGGAATGAGATCATAATCTTCTGGTCCTGTTGAGATTCCTTGTGAGAGACCTGCAAGTTTGTGAAGTTTGTCTACAACGGTGAAGGTCAATGCTAAAGGGAATTATGCTGAGAGCATTGTGTGCCATTTAGAGGAAGAATTCCCTCTACAGAGAGCCGCCATAATTGTTAAAGGAAAGATTGAGCCACAGATCGGTGGAAAAGAGAAGCATTGTTGTTACTGTGTCAAGGAGACTCGGAAGATGATTATTGTTGTTACTGCATGAGGTAACCGATTTATTTCACTACTAGTTGTGGGCCGTAAGGTTGTTAAGAGTCGAGGGAAGGTATTCTTGTGTGAAAGCTACATGAAGAACTGAATGTGAGTGGCCCCTTAAAGGAGATAGCGTGGGGGAGCTGTGGAGAAGCTGGCTAAAGTGAAATCCAAGTGAACCATACCTGTAAGGTGTTTTCGGTGAGAAATATCATAGAGCTCGGTGGATTGGTCGAAGGCCGTAGAATGGTGAAGGAAGGTGTTGATCTTCTGTGGAGCCGGCCTACTGTTGGAGAGAAGAAATCCGTCGACTGAAAGAAAGTTCTCAATCCTGGTGGATCTAGTGCCTGGGTCATCATTTTATCGTGGTGGGAAGCAGTTAGCAGGATCGCTGCGTAAAGGAATTCGTTGTTTTTTAAAGTTGCCAGCAAAGAATTGTCCATGAAGTGAGACATGAGGTGCCCACGTGAGGCGTAAAAGAAAGTTTCCATTGTGTATTGTGGTCACCGTGAGTGTTGCCACCGTTGCAAAGTGAAGGATCCCGATGATAGAGAGTGCCACTGTGGTGGAGTGTTGTCGGCTATTCTATTGACAACTACTACAGAATTCATGAAGGGAAGAGTTGTTAGCGCACAAGAGAAGTTGTCATGGGCCGAAAAAGGAGACTTAAACAATTCCAGAGAGAACTCAACCAGATGAGGAGAAAGATTCAAAGAGCAGAGGAAATATATTTTGCAGGTAAATATAAAGTGTCTTCAGCAATAGCAGAGGAACACATACCTGATGGAGACCAGGATCAGATTGCGAATCTGGAGCAGATTGATGAAGATGAAGAAATCAATAAAATATTGAAAAGGTTAATGCCAGTTTTACCATCATTTTCAGGTAAAACTTTTGATCTTTGGAAAATGAAAATGGAAGGTTTACTTGGATCAGTAGATTTATGGGAATTTGTTCAAAATGGTTATGAAGATGCTACTGAGAAGAGAAGAGATAAATTAACATTATATCTTGTTAGTTCAGCGTTGAATAATGGCATCCTGTATGCTCTGTTATATGAATTTGGTGAAATAGAGAATGCAAAAATGTTTTGGGATAATCTAAAGATGAAGTTTAGTGTGAGGGGAAGCAAGATAGCTAAAGACAAAATTAATCACATCACTGTTGTTGAAAATGGTGAGTGTATTGACAATCTTATAACTGAAATGAAGACTGGAAATGATTGCATTCAAATCACAATGATTGATGATGAAAGTGTGTATGTAGTTGATTGTGATAATGAGAATGAAAACCTTGTGGAGGAAGATCTCTTTGAAGGAGAGACATATGAAGTTAGATTTGATGAAGACAATTCATCTAATGAAGAGTGGTCAAAATTGATGCATGAGAAACATCTTATTGATGAGTTGTTGTTTGGTGAGAAGAATGGTCCACTTGCATACACAAATCAAGTGGAATACAACTTTATTGTTGTAGTGAAGGAAGAGAAGGAAGATGAAGAGGAGAAAAATAAAAAATCTCTCTTAGAAGAGCAAAATGAAATGAGCAAAAATTGTATTGATACTCTAATGAATTTTTTTGAGTGTGCATGGTTTACTAAGGAAGAATGTGATGTGAAGCACTTAGGTGAAGTGCCAGATAAGTTTGATGAAGAATTAGAATTTATTGAGGAATGGCTTCAAAAGCCATATTATGATGAATGCAAAGAAACATTAGATTATGATGAGGACTGTATGGACACTGAAGAAGAAGAAGACTGCATTACAGATATAGAAATTGAGTCATTTTTTATAAAGTAGAGTCCTGAAGAAATAAAGTATTACTATGAGCTAATGTTGCAAGAGTCTGTTGAGCAGGACATTGCTGATTGTATCCAGAAATGGAAGCAACATATTTATGTGGAGTTGGAAGCATTTACGAACATTAAAGACAAATGTTCTCAAGAAAATGCAGAAGTGTTGAGGACAAAGAACAATAATCATAAGTCAAATTCCAAAATGTCGAGGAACAAAGTAAAAAGGGCTATGAAGCAGAACAGAGTCAAGATGAAACATATATGGAGTAGCAAGCCAAGGAAGAAGCTCCATCTACATCACTATCTAAGATCAAGAAAGGTCAAGATGAA
>ML794526.1:136933-148474 GCA_009831015.1 Picea engelmannii
GTTGAATGTCTCTAAACTTAATTTGACAATTTGCAATTTGTGGTTGTTTGTTACTTGGTTGTCTCATTCTTTGTTGTGGCAGATATTTATTCCTTGGGTGTTTTGATTGGTCATGTCTAAATCTTAAGGAACAATTTACAGGTTTGTGGCCAAAGTTAGAACAGTAGAAACAATATCCATAGAAAAAATCTTTGTACCTGGAAAATGATTGTGTTCTTTGAGCAAGTCGATTTCTTCCATGCTGATGATTTCCTTGAACAAAGGGTGTATTATTTCTTTGTTCTATAGATTCAGTTCTGGCACCTTTTTCTTTACTCCTCCTTGGTGGTTGATTATCTTCCTTTGTTTCTATAGGTTTGATGTTGTCATTGGTTGTAGATTTGACAAACTTGATGGGTTCTTTGTTGCTTGGCTAATCACTACTTGATCCCTCTTCATAACCCAAACCAGTTTTCAACTTTGGATTCCTTTGTTGATTCAGAATGGTGGCTAATCCTTCTGAGGCTTTGATACTTGACAGATTCTAATGATACAAGGCTTGAAACTTCTCCAACTCTTTCCTAGTTTTTACTACTTCTTCTTCTAGAGCTTCACATCTTGCCTTCTTTTCTGATAACTGTTGTTTCAGAATGTCTTCAATTTTATTTTCCTCTTCTAATTCAACTTTTAGCAGGGAAAAGTCTTCATCAAGTTTTTTACTGCCTTTCTCAAACTGTATCAGTAATTGTTTTTTCTTTCTCTTCTTAAGTCTGAGTCTGTCAATCTCTTCCAAAGTGCTGATCAACTCTCCTTCCAAGTCAACCACAGCTTCTTTATCATCAACATCATGTCCTGTGATTTTATTATAATAATCCTCTTTGGCCATAAGCAAAAATTCATTTACCTTATCTTCATAGGAAGAGTCACTATCTGTGCCTTTTGAAGAGTCATCATTTTTTACATATAGACTTTTCTTTTTATCAAATCTTTTGGATTTGTACTTCTCTTCACCTTCAAAGTTCTGGTCCTTCTTATTGTGTGGAAACTTAGATGCAAAGTGACCTATCTTTCCATAGTTAAAACATTTGAAGGGAAACTTGCCTTCGTACTTTCCTGATCCTTTCTTTAGTCTTCTCACAAATTTTGCTTCAATTTCATCAGGCTTAGAATCCTCATTCTTGTCTTTACCTATCCTCATTTCATATGCAGTCAACGTTCCTAGAAGTTGATCAAAAGAAAAATATTTTAGATCATTATGTTATTCTATAGCAGAGACCTTTGGGTTGAACCTATCTGGCAAAGATCTCAAAATTTTATGAACTAAAGAGGCTTCCTCAATTTTTTCACCAAGAGCTTTCATTGCATTTACTAGTTCTTCAACTCTCAAAAAGTACTTCCCAATAGTTTCATCTTCTTTCATCTGTAGTTGTTCAAACTGTACTCTATAGGTTTGAAGCTTGGCATCCTTTACCTTCTCATTACCTTCATAACTTCTAATGAGTTTGTCCCACATGTCTTTGGCAGTTTCTAAGTGCATAACTTTTACAAATTCTGCTTCTGCAAGCCCACTCAGAATAACATTCATAGCCTTAGCATTGAAGCTGAATTCTAGCTTGTCATCCTTATTATCTAGTACAACTGGCTTTACATAACCAGTCTCTACCACATCCCAAACATCTACACCTAAAGCCATTATGTAGTTTTTCATCCTAACTTTCCAGAAGGCAAAGTTTGTTCCATTGAACAGAGAGGCCTTATTGGTTGAAGTTCCTTCATGACTTGACATGTTTAAGCTTACTGATCTACCTTTAAATAAAAGGAACCCTCTCTGGTACCAATTGTTGGACAACTGAGAGGGGCGGGGGGGGTGAATCGGTTGTTACTGTGATTAAACAATTATGATCATTTTAAACTCTTTACAGAACACTCAATGACGATCACAATAATGCAGGGAAGTAAGAAATATAATATTCAACATCAATCACACATGAAATATATAGAGACAGATATTTCCTGAGGAAACCCATAAACGGAAAAACCTCTTCTTCTTGATATGATAAGTAATCTTTATTTTCTGTACATTATCATTCTTAGGAGAACCAACTCCCTTTGAGGCTACCACCTCTGTTTTACAAGCTGCAACTTGTTGAGAGCACCAACTCTCTAGTTTCTCTAGCACCCACTATAAGGAAGCACCAACTCCCTGGTTTCTATAGAACCCACTAGAAGGAAGAACCAACTCCCTGAGTGGTCCAGCACCAACTGGATGGAAGCACCAACTTCCAGTCACACAAGCATCAACCTGTATAACAAAGAACAATAGTTCTCCCTTGCACCACCCCGCCACCCTTTTTTTTTCTGGCTACAACTAGGTGGAAGCAACAACTCCCTATGTTCAAGCATGCACTTGAAACTTTGAGGACACCAGTCCTCCCTAGCACCTCCCTACCACCCTGAAATATAAATATTTTCTTTCTCGAATTTATCACAGTGATACAAAATTTATCTATGGCTTACCAGTTTCATCACTATTATGCTACATTGCTCTGCTCTGCTTGCATCAATGTCTCTCTCCTCGCGTCTGTTGCGCTTTTTGTTCTTCTCTCAAATATGCATTTATGTTCCTTTCTTCTTCTGCGCTTTATTCTCTATGTCCTCTTTCCATTCTATGCACAACGTCTCTTCTATGCGCTTCAGCTCCTGCACACTGCATGCTTCAACCTGCATGAACCAAACTCAACAACAACCCCCATATCTTCTTTGTTCTATGTTTTTTATACTCTCTGTGCACCTTCTGCATACTTCATGCTGCGCCTCTTCATTGCGTCACAATTCTTCCTACAGGTCATTCACTTCTTCTCATCCTCACGACTGCATGGCTACCCAACTGAATACCTTCACTTCTCTGTTCTGCATGTATTTCTCACGTCGAGTCATCTACTTGATCATCATAAGAACTCTTCATATTCTCTAGCCATTATTCAAGGTTCTTTGGCGTCTCTTCTAGTTATCCTGAGAATCCTTTGTTTCTATGTCAGTCCCAATTCTTCGTCCTCTTTGGCAGTTACATTCAACCGATTTTGGCTCCTTTGGATCCTATGCCCCTTCCTTTTCATGACCGTTGGTTGTGACCTGGGGCCAATCACTTCGAGACTTTGTGTTTCGGGTCATTTGTCGTGAGTCACCCCGACTCTCCCAACTCCTAATCTCCCGAACTCCGAAGTGGAGCTTAGCGACATGATAGCTCTTCCCTAGATATGACCTTGGGCGATGAGTTCATGTGACCATGCGATTGCAGGCGGGTCTATAGGCGGTTTGAGGAAAAACCACTTTTCACCCCGCAATTCACTACGAGCCTCAACGCGTCCTTTCTCCAAAACCGTGGTTTCAATTGCGTCCCACTCACGAAAAGGTAAGACCCGAGCATGTTCTGGCCCTGCAATGGAGCACGACCTTTGATCTCACAATATTGATGGTGCTCCTAAGAGAATGGTTCATATCTATCCTCTCAAGTTTATGGACCAGATCTCACCTTCAATGGTTGATATTTCCTACGTGATCCGGGCTCCGGGAGTTTCAAATCTCAAACCCTATTGCTGCTAATTGGATATCTTCCGGAATGGAAGATTTGCTGACATCTGTCCTCTTCAATCGACGATTAGGATTTCCTCTATGAGTCCGGCCTTCGAGCCTTTCAATTCTCAAACTCCGCTTGCTCCCAGAGCATTTCACCCGGATTCCATGATCCACTGACGCGTGTCCCTCTTGGATCGACGGTCAAGATCTCTTTCGGGTCTCCGGACTTCATAGATTTCAATTCTCAAACTCTCATTTTCTCCCGAAGTATTTCACCTGGAGTCCACGATCCAACGACGCATGTCCCTTTTGGATCGACGGTCACAAACCCTTCGGGTATTCGGGGTTCGGAAATCTCAACTCTCAACTTTCTTTCATCCTTCCTTTGATTTTTCCCGTAGTCGATAATCTACTGATGCATGTCCTCTTTAATCCAATGGCTATCCTCCGCTCCAGGACTTCGGCCTTTGGCAATCTCAAACCTTTCTCCTTCACATTTTCCCAGAGAAGTTTCGCCCGGAGTTCACGATCCGTTGACACGTATCCTGCTACATGATCAACGATCGAGAATACACCCAAAGTGATATTCATATCGGATGACTTGTATCCACTTCGAGTCTTCGACATTCAAGCCTTCGGGTCTTTGGGTGAGTACTGGTGGTAAAAATATCGAATCAAAACTCCTAGAGTGACGTAACTCTTGCGTCACTCGATGATGTGTCATGAGTCAAGAAGTTGCCACGTGTCACTCCGATTTGTGATTACCACGTACCTAAAATGCCGAATCAACTTGACACTTGTCATTGTCTGATTGCGCCACGTGTCCTTGTTGACGTGGTCTGCCACGTTTCCTTGCTGGCGTGGTCTTCCACATGTCCTTGAGGACGAGATTTGTTGACGTAATCTGCTGACATAGATATCCTTAATCTAACGGTCATTGTCTGATCTCCAGATCCAATGGTCCTTATTCATTTCGGATTTTCAGGCTTCGTGTTTTTCAAATCTCAAACTTTCTGGAGCATAACCTCTTCGCATCTCTATATCCGAATTGAATTTTGTTCGTTCGATCGGGATCTTGGATCGACAAATCGATATTTCTACGATGCAACTTTGCTAGCTTATCATATCCTTCCACTCGAAATTGATCCGACGGTTGATAAAAATTCGCATTCCGAGGATTTCAAATCTCAAAATTTTAGGAGCGTAACCTCCTCGCATCTTTATATCTGAAGTGAATGTTGTTCGTTCGATTAGGATCTTAGATCGATGGATTGATCCTTCTACGGTGCATCTTTGCTAGCTTATCCTGTCCTTCCACTTGAAATTGATCCGATGACTAACGGAACTTCGCATTCCGGGGATTTCAAATCTCAAACTTTCCTGAGTGTAAGCTCCTCGTATCTTTAGGCCTAAACTAAACATTGTTCATCGATCATGTTCTCATATTGACGAATCGATCTTTCTATGCACTCCTCCTGTTTGGAAACTGATCCGATGACCATTGTCGCTCCTCCTCCTAAGCTTACGCTTCCTCCTGAATTGGAAGAATTTCTAAGTGTCAAAGGCCTCGACCTTTGATCCTTCTGTGAGTCCCAATGACTTGGACCTCGTCTGCGCTTCTGGAAACTGCTATCTCTTCTGATCTTTCTCATCTCTACATACTGTTCGCTTCTCCTCCTGAGCTTACACATTCCCTGTTTTCCATCATTGTTGTTTTCCTCATTGCTTCTTTTCTTCCCTGTAAACATATCATCATTGTTGTTGTTCTTGCCATCAATGACAAGCACACTCTGCCTGTAAACATGCCAACAAAAACAAGTGTCAATGAAGAATTTCTTATCAATGCCAAGATATCACATCTTTTGATTGAAGGTATTAAATAAATGTGTCATGATAGTATTCAAAGTATGCAAGTGGGTAGAAACAAGACAATTGAAGTGATGAAATCCATGTCAATATAAATCCAAAAAAACCTATATATAGTGTGGAATCCAATGCCAACCATTTCACGAGTTCACGCTTTCCATTCTCATATTCTTTTTGGATGGTGAGTCCTACATCGAATTAATATCGAACGTAGAAAAATAATTTATAATATAGTAAATGAAACATTGGACGAGTAATAAGCAACCAACTTCACCTAAATGGGAGAAATCACAAAAATATCATTTTTGGATTTGTTATAAGGGAAATTAAAGATTTGATGTTTAACAAAGTTTTAGATGTAAACCTTCTTGCATCAAAGTTAAAAAAATATGACATGATAAATTATCTATTTCTAATACCTAAATTCATAACATTTTACATATAGAAAACATGTGTAGAAAAAGGTTAACAATTGTTACTATTTATAGTATTTTAAACATCATAGATATGTTGCATCACACATGTTCCTTTGTGTAACACCCCAGGTTTCAAACCCCCATTTTAAATAATGTATTGTTACAATGATGAGAGGCCTGAGTGCCCAAACAATTATTAAAGGGCCAATATGCCCAAGAAATGTAATGTTTTGATCATTATTAATAATAAACACATCGTTGGCTGCTAGAAGGACAAGGACTAGAGTTATAGGGGGCTGTGATTCCACAAGAGAGGGGGCTTGTGGGGATAAATGTTTATTCCTATGTTAATTACCCTTTTTTCCCAAGGGAGGGGATCGATTATGTGAGCTTCTTGGGGAAGGTCAGGAGGTTCTTGATTTCCCCACGCAAATACTTAAACCCATCCTTGGTCCGATTTTGGGATTGGTCATTGGCTTGTCCACTCTGTCACCTCTTTGTTATCCCATTCTTTCCCTCACGCACCCTCACACACTCTCAAACACTCTGATGCACTAACCTATCCATTCATCGAACCATCCCCACCTGCGTCTTGGCCTGGAAATAGGGAAAGGAACTGCCAAAGATTAGCCATGAGATAACTTGCTGTAATGGTCGCTGGTGCAATCCATCCATGACCTGGGGCCTGCATGTCTGAGATGTGTTGGTCTGTGCCCTATTTTTATCACAACTACGAGTCTTGAGAGTTCCATCATTGAGATTCTTGACTAGCTGTGCTAGAGGCCCTGGAAAAAGGAGAAGGACTGCCTGAGGGACTGCGTGGCAGAGAAGGGTGGAGGTCCATTCTCTTGGGTGGTACAGGCTGGGTAGAAGAGAGCTGGGTACTTGGATTGTTGTGGGTGTTGGGAAACCTATGAGATATTGAGAGCTGGCTGATTTGTGAACCCAAGTACACTCTGTAACCATTATTGTTGATTCATAGCCCTTGCTCGGGGGTGACACTACTGTTGAGATTTGGAGCAGCGATGTCTACGGTGGGTGGAACGTCCTTGGTATGCAACCAGTTGGTGTTGCCTCTTTTTATAAAGATAAGTTCTCTCTGTTGTGATATTATTATCTGTGTATGAATGTATTCTGCTGTGTATTTTTAATTATTGTTTAACTAAATCTTAGATTATGCATGCTTGCTGGATATTGATGTGCATGTCCTTAAATCTTGTATCTTATGCATGATTATTAATTAAAGAAGGTATCGGTAAGAGTAATAAGTCCAAGGGTGGGCTTGAAGGTAGCATGCCCCGACCTGTGGGTGGCTGGGGATGTTATAGATTGGTATTAGATATTTTGGTTAAAACACCGGGCCGGTATGGGCCAGGTCTGTTGGTTAGAGTCTCGGGGTCGAGATCGAACTCTGACCGTGAAGTTGAAAAGCTCAGGAGGAATGGCAATGCATAATCTATGTAGGAGATAGAACGTTAGAGATATGTTGTAAGGGGTTCGAAGGATCGTGACTGTCCCCTTCAAATTTGGGAGTGATCAACACTTTAGAATCAGGAGAGATCTGGGATTGTTGGATCAGAGGACAGGTGATCAAGGGTCGTCCGATGAAAAAGAAGCAAGGGTTAAGGTCACAACCGTCAGATCCCATTAGAGAGGGAGATCAACGACCAACAGGCATTACGGGGAACCAAGTTGCATGGGAGTTAATTCCTCAAGGCGGTCTCGCAATCCGAACCACGATTTCATAGAGGGGGTTACGTGTTAGCGTCAGGAGAATTGTAGGGTGAAAAGTAGGTTACTCCAAACCACTATGCACGCCCCCGTAAATGGAAAGGAAGTAAGTGATGTGACATGTTGGCGCTCGAACATCGAAACTCTGTATAGACGAAGTAGTTGGGAACTGTCAATTTGTAGGAGGACACACGTCAATCGATCGTGTGCTCTGGATAAAACACTCTGGGAAAAAGTGAGTGAGGAGGAGGTTTGAAGTTTGAAACTTCTGAAGCTCGAACAGATGAAGTGATTCACAACTGTTGATCTGTGGGAGGACACCCGTCGACAGATCATGAACTCCAGGTAAAAGCGTTCCGGGAGGAGGCAAGCAAGGAAAGTTCAGACTCCCGAAGCACGGAGTCCTGAAGTGGATCTCGATCGTTGATCATGAAAGAGGACAAGGACCGTTGATCCGGTCCTGGCTGAAAGTTTCGAAGTCCCGAAGCTCTGGACAAGCACATTTTCAGCTAAGCGCAGGGTCATGGATGTGGTCATATGCATATTGAGAGCTGGGGAAAGGAGGCCTAAGGTCCAAATCGGTTTTCCTCGAGACGAAAAAGTGCTAAGGAAGGATTTAGCCGTGGTTTCTAGCCGTGGTCACTTGGGAAGGTGGTTTGAAGGAAATGCCTACGCAGGATGAAATTTTGTGTCAGCCAAGGATATTAGAAAACTGTTATTTTCGGAGAGTGGGGAAATGATCTCCATGAACAAAAAAAAAAAACTTGTAGCATGGTTTGGCAATTTTGTTGATCATATGAATAATTCTAACAAAATGGCTGCTTGCACATTTTGTAGAATTAAGGGGTTTAAACACATCAACTCAGGATTCATATTGAGGAAATGGAAGAAGGCAAGGGAGCCTCCAGTCATGATAAGGAGGCTGAAGGCTAGAATACCAGAGTTGGTAATGTAGAGACAGAGTCCACTAGATGCAAGGGAAAAGGAGAGCAGGAAATGTTAATAGAAATGGTAAGAAGCCTGAAGATGGAAGTGCAGAGCTACAAAGAAGACAACGAGAGGTTGATGAGAGAGAAAATTCAGATAAATGCTCAAGTGTTGCTTAGCTTAAATCAGTTGCAAAGGCAAAAGAAGAAGGGATCAAACTCAAGACAACATGAAGGAGGCAGGTGTCATGAAAGAAGAGATGCTCGTGGAAGAGTTGGTTATTCCAGAAGTGCTAGCAGATCTCGTTGACACCACTCACCTCCTTACTCAAGAAGAAATTTTGATGCATTGGATGATCTTGTAAGCAGTCCAGAGGTGTCCCCTGTTAGACAACAAAGAAGGAAACAAGAGGTAGATAGTTTGCAAAGAGAGCTGAGGAAGATCAAGCCACCTTCCTTCGATGGTGAAAGAGAAAGGGAAGATGATGCCGAAGCATGGTTGCTTGGACTCCGAAGATATTTTCAGTTGCATAACTATTCATCAAACCTAGAATCCAGGATTTCCACCTACCATTTACATGGGAAGGCTGCGATGTGGTGGGACCAACTGAAGTAAGTGGAACATGTTAATGAAAGTAGGATCACTTGGAAATAGTTCAAGAAGTACTTCCGAAAGGAGTACCTCTCAGAGAATTTCTATGAAAAGAAAATGCAGGAGTTCTTTGAACTCAGGTTGGGAAGCATGACTATGGCAGAGTACGAGAAGAAGTTCTTGGGATTGTTAAAATATGTCAAGTTCATTGGTGATGAGAAAGTGAAAATACAAATATTTCTAAGTGGATTTCCAGCCTTTTATAAGGAAAATATCAAGTATGATGAACCCAATACCTTGACTGAGGCCATAAGGAAGGCTAAATACATATATGAGCAAGGTCGGGGAAGAGAATCCCTGCAGAAATCTTGGAAGGACAAGAAGAATGAGAAGTCCGATCAGAGGAGGAAAGGATTCAAACCTCCCTTCAATAGGAATGAGCCTAATAGAAATCGTCAAGATCGGTATGCTAAGGGGGAATCCATGAAAGAATATTCCATGGGAAAAAGGGGAAGACCACCAATCCAATGCTGGGGATGCAAAGAAGATCACCTATACAAGGTTTGCCCACACAGAAAAGATAGAGTGAAGACTGTGCACAATGTCCAAGATTCTACAAAATTCAAAGATATGGGAAGAATCTATGTAGCTTTAAATGATCAACAAGAAGAGTACCAGTCCAATATGATCGAGGTGGAAGGTAAGATCATAAATCATCCTGTTGCTATTTTGATTGATTCAGGAGAAATTCATTGCTACATTGACCCTAAGATAGTGGATAGATTACATTTGGAGAAAAGTAAACTTGGAAAATAAAGTTTGGTTCAGTTAGCCACGAGAACCAAAAGGCGAATCCATGATATGGTCAGAAGTTGTTCCATAAGTCTTAATGGCATGAATACTAGTACTGATCTAAATATCATACCATTGGGGTCTTATGATGTTCTGATTGGGTTGGATTGGTTGGAAAAGCATCATGCTATCCTAGATTGTCATAACAAGACATTTACATGTCTTGATGGAAATGGAAAACAAAGCACTATGAAAGGAGTTCCAAGACCCATATCTATAAGGGATATTTCGGCCTTACAACTGAAAAGATGTTTTAGAAAAGGATGTCAATTGTATGCAGCTCATGTGGAAGAGCCAGATAATACAAAGGGGAAAAACCTTGAATATTTCTCGGTGCTACAGGAATTTGAAGATGTATTCCAAGAAATACATGGATTTCCACCAAGGAGGGAGATAGATTTCTCAATTGACTTAGTGTAGGAGATGCCCCTGTGTCAAAAACATCTTACAGAATGAGAACCCCAAAGTTAAAAGAATTACAAATGAAAAAGGAGGAATTGTTGAAGAAAGGGTACATATGTCCTAGTGTTTCACCTTAGGGAGCACAAATACTTTTTGTCAAAAAGAAGGATGGAATCTTGAGGCTGTTGGAATATTGGTTGTTGTCATTGATGTCAACCCTAGTCATTGGTTTTGGACCGCAGGATTGATGAAGGTATTTGGACATGAAGGACAATGTACATGCATAAAAAAAACCCATGGATGGACAATATACATCATGTTGTTTCCAGTGGCAGGTGGCACGTCATGTGGATCCTCATGGTTGAGGAGAAATGAATTTTTGAAGATGACAAACTGAATTGAAGAAGGAAGTACATGTAGGCCGTGAAGATAATTAAAGAAAAGAATTACAAAATAAGAAAGTGTTAGGTCGGCTCTAATGTTAAAAGGAAGTGACATAAATTGTATAAATAAATATCATTATACATTCATTTGATATACAAGTCGAATTTAAGAGGAAATTAGAAGTAAAGAAGGCTAGATTTCAAGGGAGGATGAAGTCTTTTGGTGATGTGTTCTAAGGTATGTTATTTTCATGTCATCTTACCATTTTCGCTATAACTTTTTTTCTAGAACGATTCAGATGGTGAAATTGGTATGGTATTAAGAAGACATATCAAGGTACCTATGGTAAACATTTCACCTCTTTATTCACTATAATTATGGAGATACACTCTGTGGAAGATAGGGTTTTTGACCAGTCCTGAAGCTAGTCAATAAATAGGTGTTCCAAGTAAAACAGTCATAACTTCTTCATAGAGAATCCAAATGAAGTGGAATAAATTTCATTAGAAATAGTACGGACTTTAGTTTCTTGTGTGTGAGTTTCAGAATCTGATGTTAAATATGGAGCGTGGGGCATTCTATACAAGTTCGCTCTCCTGCATAAACCAAAATTGAATAAAGTCTACCATTCTTTCTATAACTTCTTTTTGGGGAGGATTCAAGGAGTGAAACTTGGAGGAGTTTCAAAGAACACATTGAGTAATATTATCTATAGGATCAGAGTATTCCAAGAATTGAATAATTATAGAATTTGAATAAGTCAAAGGAAGCATTATCAAGCTCTATGTGATGGTTGGTTGGTGGTGATGATTTAATG
>ML794526.1:161080-194049 GCA_009831015.1 Picea engelmannii
GAAGACCAGGTGGTTAAGATCAAGCAGAATTTAAAGGCAGCTCAGGATAGACAGAAAGTTTATGCAGACAAGAATAGGACAACTAGATAATTTAAAGTAGGGGAGAATGTACTATTGACAGTGAAGCCCAAGAAAAGTTATTTGAAATTGGGTAGTTGTACAAAGCCGACAGCCAGATTCTGTGGTCAATTTGAAATATTGGACATAATATGGCTAGTTGAATACATGCTTGCATTGCCTGCTTCCATGACTGTGCATAATGTATTTCATGTATCTTTACTAAAGAAACATGTACATGATCCTAACCATGTTATTGATTAGAATCTAATTTAGGTAGAGATGGATGAAGACTTTCAGGTTCATCCAGTACGGGTATTGGACAAAAAGGTAAAAATGATCCGGAATCGAGTTATAGAGCTGGTAAAAGTTTAATGGACCTGCTACGGTCCTGAAGATGCTACCTGGGAGCATGAAGATGCCATGCGGGCAGAGTACCCACAACTTTTTGAATAAATTTTAGATTTTGATCTCTATTTTGTATATGCACTGAGGACAATGCTAAAATAAGGGGGAGGGGATGTAACACCCCAGGTTTCGATCCCCCATTTTAAATAATGTATTGTTACAATGATGAGAGGCATGAGTGCCCAAACAATTATTAAAGGGCCAATATGCCCAAGAAATGTAATGTTTTTATCATTATTAATAATAAACACATCGTTGGTTGCTAGAAGGACAAGGACTAGAGTTATAGGGGGCTATGATTCCACAAGAGAGGGGGCTTGAGGGGATAAATGTTTATTCCTGTGTTAATTACCCTTTTTGCCCAAGGGAGGGGATCAGCTATGCGAGCTTCTTGGGGAAGGCCAGGAGGTTCTTGATTTCCCCACGCAAATACTTAAACCCATCCCTGGTCTGATTTTGGGGTTGGTCATTGGCTTGTCCGCTCCGTCACCTCTTTGTTTTCCCATTCTTTCCCTCACGCACCCTCACGCACTCTCACACACTCTGATGCACTAATCTACCCATTCATCGAGCCATCCCCACCTGCATCTTGTCCTGGAAATAGGGAAAGGAACTGTCGAAGATTAGCCATGGGATAACTTGTTGTAATGGTCGTTGGTGCAATCCAGCCATCACCTGGGGCCTGCATGTCTGAGATGCGTTGGCCTGTGCCCTGTTTTTCTCACAACTGTGAGTCTTGAGAGTTCCAGCATTGAGATTCTAGACCAGTTGTGCTGGAGGCCCTAGAAAAAGGAGAAGGACTTCCTGAGGGACTGCATGGCAAAGAAGGGTGGAGGTCCATTCTCTTGGGAGGTACAGGATGGGTAGAAGAGAGCTGGGTACTTGAATTGTTGTGGGTGTTGGGAAACCTGTGAGAGATAGAGAGCTGGCTGGTTTGGGAACCCAAGTACACTCTAGAACCGTCCTTGTAGATTGATAGCCTTGGCTCGGGGGTGACAATGCTGTTGAGATTTGGAGCAGCGGTGTCTATGGTTGGGTGTAATGTCCTTGGTCTACAACCAGTTGGTGTTGCCTCTTTTTATAAAGATAAGTGATCTCTGTTGTGATATTATTATATGTATATAAATGTATTTCGATGTGTATTTTTAATTATTGTTTAACTAAATCTTAGATTATGCATGCTTGTTGGATATTGTTGTGCATGTCCTTAAATCTTGTATCTTATGCATGCTTATTAGTTAAAGAAGGTATCGGTAAGAGTAAGAAGTCCAAGTGTGGGCTTGAAGGTAGCATGCCCCAACCTGTGGGTGGTTGGGGATGTTACACTTTGCATCCCATATTTTATCAAATTTAACATTTTTCATCCCATATTTTATCAAATTTAACATTCACTGTGTTGATATTTAAATCTCCAAATAGATAGCATATTTAAGGTTTCGATCCTTGGGAAAGACAACTATTAATCTCATACACGTGGTTATTTAACTTTCCACTTGTAATAACTCTATTCATGGGGAGCATCGTCACTTTTTCGGAAATATCCACATAATGATCAGACTATTGGTAGACTACACCACACATCCTAAAATGTGGAAGTCTTGCATGCTGATGAAGGTCCTTGCATTCATGTGCATTAACAGGGAATGGTTTCAATATATTCTAATTGTGTTAATCTCTCTTTTTTTAATTCATTGTGTTTGAATTGATTGTGGACTTGTCTCCTGATTCGGTTTGCATCAGTTTGGTATCATACCAACCAAATATATGTGCAGGTCTACCCCCCGAGACTTCACCACCGAGTTAGTTTGATAGAAGAACTAAGTGTGCTCGGAGGAGCACTATATTCCATAGAGGTGGATATTTTTCCATTGAGTTAGTTCGAGAGAAGAACTAAGTGTGCTTGGAGGAGCAAAAAATTGCACAGAGTCTGCATTATTGTTACCTGTGGGTAATGCATTGGCTATGGAAAGCCATTTTGAGCACAATTTTAAGAGTGTGGGTCATTGAAATGCCAAAGAGAGATTGGTTAAATTGCAACAGAGATTAAAAATGGAAAAGGTGAAGTAGGTGAGCCAAGAGGAGGAATGGTGGATCAAGGAAGAAATACAAATTGCCAAGAAAATAATCAAACAACGTGAAAAAATACAACAAAGAAAAGCAGAGGTTTGAGCCATCAAAAGAAGAATAAGGGCATTGGAGAAGGAAGAAAATCAAAGTATTGAAAATATGTAGATTTTAGAGAAGCTCCTAGATGTGGAAGTGTTTTTCTACCCAGAAGAAGGGGAAGTGCTTGAGCAAGAGTGCATAAAGATCAAGAATTCATGTATTTTTCAAAGCATGCAAGAAAGCGATATTTTTGAGGGGATCTCAGTTGTGGATGTTTTTTTCTACCCAAAAGAAGCTGAAGCACTTGAGGAAGAGTCTACAAAAGCTAAGAATGTGTTTTTTGTTTAGAGCATGTAGGAAGAGGCTAGGAAGATTAAGCATGTAGAGACTTACATACATGTTTATAAATGCGAGGAGAAGAACGGTGTTATGAATTGCATCCCATAAAAGGTTGTGGAAACCTTGGTGAAGAGCACTAGTGAAGAAAAGAAGCTTCTAGATAAAGACTTCTCAGAGAATGAGATTAAAAAGAGGAAAACCGTTGAAGATAAAGCTAATTTGCAATTTGCAGAAAATAAAGGCTTAGGATAATTGGGGAATGTGATCTATCTCATGGATATGGAAGATGTAGACATCATTCAAAGCATGGTTGAACAAGGGGCCATTATGGAGAATATTGTCATAGAAACCGAGGTGAAACGTTTCCTAGGTATGATGAGATTTGAATTTGTACAAAGGAGTTTGGTTGTTGAGGTGAAATTGTTGGAGGCAAAGATTACAGAGGAAGATTTCTTAACACTTCACGTACTTAATTGAGAATCCCAAGTGGATTTGGATAGTTGAAGATTCATTGATGGATATGAACAATATATGGAGAGAGTGAAAGAGTAGATGTGGAATTTTGCAGTGCATGAATGGGACACACTCGAGAGTGAGTCATGGTTTGATAGGTGGAGAAAAATGAGGAAAATAGAGTGTAGTACCTCTGAACTTGTAAGTTCATATTTTTTAAAACTAAAGGAGTATGATGTGGATCATCATCACCTTTTTGGAAATCTCCACATAATCAGTAGAATATCAGTAGACTACACCACACATCCAAAAACGTGCAAGTCTTGTATGTTGATGAAGGTCCACGCTTCATCTATACTATGCCACTCATCCCCAAACGTGGAAATCTTGCATGCCACTAAAGTGTTGGATGTAGCCCGGGTGGGAATGATTAAGAAGACCAAAGGGTCTACAACTAGGGAATAAACACAACAACTGTGGGTTTGATTCTTGGGGAGAGAGAAGCAAGCACAAGAGTTGTTTTCCTAGATGGATCTTTGTTATCCTGCCATTTTTATTGAGGCTTTGGGTCAGGGAAAAACAACCCGCTTCTTCATTTTCAGGGTGGAGGATGGTGTAATGACACAAATTATTGCATTCATCCTAAGAATACAGAGAGGGGTTCATATTCCTACATGGGTAAGATGGTTGGATCTTCAAGCATTTGATTGATAAGTCATCCGAAAATACAGGGTGTATCTTACATATTGTAATGGAACTTCTTTTGTTGAGGATGTAATAATGTAGTTTTTTTATTCCAATAGTATATGTTAGTGTTTCTGTTTGAAGTTTAGAGTGTCTATGTTGTGGGTTGTATGTTGTTGTGTTTTGGTTAATTAAGTTGAAAATAGAATGTGTGTGTTTGATTTGGACCATATCTGAGTGAACAAAATTGCATATTTTTGGTTCTATATTTCTAACAGTGAATGGTTCCTATGCATTAACAACGAATGGTTTCATTTGTATTAATATATATTTTTAATTCTCTATGTTTGAATTGATTTTGGACTTGCCTCCCGATTCTGTCTGCATCATTTATACAAATGACTATTTCATGTTCTACGATAACTTTGGGGATTCACCATAGTAGAAACGGGTGCATGTTTCACTCAGCCTGTCAACAACATCCCCAATCCATGATAAGCATACCAACCATTCTAAGATAGATACCTAAAGCATGCAGAGAATGGAAGCATGGTCAATTCAACCAAATGAGATGTTTTTCTTAGTCCACCATTAGGTGAGAAATATTTCAATATAAACTTAAATTTTGTCATTATGGTTTTTCCTTGAAATATTATTATCATTAGAACTCATGTTTGATTATGGTTGGGAGGATGATTTCAGGTTTTACGTGGTTGAAGTGATTTTGGATTTGGATCACCTTCATGGGAAGGGGATTCTTTACAAATACTTGAAGCCGTAGAAAATCCTCATAGAGAGCAATAGAAATAGTAATAGTTGCTCCTCTCAAACTTCAATTCAAGTTATGAAAATCCTTTCCACTGGCTGTGAAATTGATGTTTGTGGTTACATTATTCATCCTTGGTTTAATAAAGGATGAAATCTCATAGCAATATTGATCTATTTTCGTTGTTGAATAAAATTTAAAATTAAATAAACTAACTGCTTACTGAATATTCAAAGAAAATAAATCATCCTCGTTGCTAATGGATAGTCGAGAAAAAATAATGGTCGGATTGATGCGGTATCCATTACCATGGGTTGTTTCAATTAGAAGCCAAGAGGGTATATTAATTCAAAAAACTCCAAATTAAACTCAAATCATTTCATGAAGAGGATCAAGGAATAAAATAAAGGTTATGGTTTTTGTTATGGGGAGGATTCCTATTCACTAATAGTGGCACTGAACTATGATTTCTTATTTTCTAGTTGATCGAGGCAAGGGTAGGCCAATTTCTCCAACATCTATATGGAATTGATTGGGGTTCAATATCCCACCCAACCATATCCATGAAAGATGTGTTGATGTTTCTGGTAGTTGAAGGAGGCATTCACCTCCGGGTTAAACTTTCTTATAGATGAAGTTTCCAAGATGTTAAAGGAAAAATATTGGAAGTCAAAGAAGATCGCAGAAGAGAAGTTGACCTCATAGAAAATAATAAAGAAGAATTATATTGCTCCATAAGTAAAGTCATCTCCAGAAAAAGATAAACAAAAAATATATTTTCCAGAAAGTCAGGTCAGCCCTGCCAGAAAAGTCACTGGATAGATTAATATAAATAAGAGTGACTCCTTCCTTATTTGGCACATTCTCTCACTCATCTATAGCGCAAGTTTGGTGGAGAGGGATGCATATGTAGAAGGAAGAAGGGCGCATATCGAGGGTCTATCTCTTTTGGTCTTGGTGATGTGTTGGTGGTGGTCAACCACTCTAGTGCTTTGGCAAGAGTGAGTTGCAACTGCATTGTTGGTTATCTCTTGGTGGTGTTCTCATGGAGGCTAGACACCCTAGCACTTTGTCTAAGGTGTGTTGCATCTATGTTTTTGGATTCTTTCTTGTTGGTTTCCTCCAATGGATAGAGCTTGTTCTTGGTTATTTTTCTTGGAAATGATATTCTCTATAAGAAGGTTGTTGGGTTTTATCCCCTTGTGTAGAAGGGTTTCCCAGGATGTATATATTATTATCGGGGGTTTTACGAGTAGGTTCCTATGGTTGGGTGGTGATGGTGCAACATCGCCTATGAAGAAAGGAGCATGCAAAAGAAGTTTAAATTGGTATGGTGAATCTGATGTTAACGAAAATTCAATATGGTATCAGCGCTTTGTTTCCTTCAGAACAGTCTAATCGTTGGAAGGAAGATTGTGAGATTTACCTTTCCGTTGCAGTTCGTCGTTGCAATTTACTGTTGTACCTTTCCACTGCTTAGTTTTATTTTTTCAAGTTAGTTGGAGCACCTTGGAGTTTTAAGGTTTGTCACTGCTTACCGCTACTGCCAGATGGTTCTATAATTTTTGAGGTATGTACTTGTATATGTTAAATTGTATGATTATCTTGAGGGTGTTTTCCAGGAGAAAGGACTTTTGTCCAAGAAGCAAATCATAGATCCAGAGGGATCTCAGATCTAGTGCATTCAGAGGAACAACTCACCCTCTGGGTTTGATTGTTTTGATATGACTCTAGTTATTATGGCACCATTGCGATCTTATGTTTTTTTATCTATTGGAGTTATGACCATTATACTAACCACTTACTACTAGATATGCATTTGTTTATTTCCCCTCTAGGATATATTATTTTTTTGTTGTATGTTCCGGGCAGGTTATATTGTTAAATTCCATGGAGGTTTCCATGGAAATGTTGTTGTTCTTGTTTTCTTGTTATGGGTAGGTTACCTCGGAGGCATGTCACTAGTGATAGCTCTGAGAGGGAGCTATAGTGACGGTTGCAGAGGGAAAATTATTAGATGGTCTCTAGTTTGAGACATGAAGCAGTCGGCCGGACAAGGAGTTTGTATAGATTGACAGTTTGATCGGTTATTGGTGCATGATTCTATCATTTTGAGTGAGTCATGGCATAGGAGGGTTGTTCATTTGCATTATAGATCTCTTCCTACTTTGTGGAAGATGGTGACGAGTCTTCCAAAGCTTCATATTGAGCATGATGGCATCTGTAGAGGTTCTACTCTTTTAATGAATGCCAAGGGATCGTTTTCGAGCAGTTAGGCCCCATCACATATCCATAGATGAGCCGGTAGCTGACATTTCCACTAAGCCTTTGTATGGGACAAGCTTGGTAGGAATGAAAATGTTTATTTGGGGGAGTTTTGATGATTGCAACATAGTTCCAATATTCCAATATTGATCATACAGACTTGATCATGTGGGGATAGGCCTAGATGTAATCTTTGATGGACTGAAGATTCAAGTTGTTGTTAGATTTCTAGGAGGATATCATGTAGACATTCCAAGATTGGTTAGACAGACATGACCATGAAAAAATGATTCCAATGTATTCTTCGATGGACTAAAGGCTTGGGACCCTGGTATAGTCTTCGATGGACTGAAGACTCGAAGCTCGACATAGTATTTGATGGAATGAATATACGTAGTTCTCTATGGACTGAGGACTCCTCCAATGTGTGTGAATTCCATTAGGCATAAGATTCACGGTGAGGTGAGTGGTCCCAATAAGCATTGGGTCGACCCTTCTCCCAGTAATAGGATGCAAACCAGGGGAGATAGAGAACATCTACATCCAGAGTAGATGTGTCGCGATGTAGTCTTCGACGGACTGAAGACTCGAGGTGCTTGAAGTGCAATTCCATGTGTCCTATAACATTGAGCTAAATGCATTCATAGAGTGATCCTATGGGAATATGTACATTCTAGGACTGATATTGATCATTCTAAATATGCTCATGATCATGTGGGAATGTGAACATTAGAGGATCAACTATGAGGTGAATGTGGCTCCGATGTGGTCGTAATTCTTGTCATGGGATAAGAACGACCCGAGGTGCTAGACACATGGTTGTGGATATGGATCATCAATATAGATAATAAGGATCATGGACACACTTTTCTATGACAAAAGAATACCAAGAACAATACCAAATATGCTTATAGAATGCCTTCCTTATTGAGAGGGAGTATTGATGGTTGCAACTTCGTAAGACATTCTTTTGTGACAATACTTCTCAATAGATTGAGTTGAGTATGACACTTATCGGTAGATTGATAAGTTGTATTGGGTTGGTGCTCAATGTACCTTGGGAGTATACCATGTGGACATGTCCCTTCGGAGTAGAACAAGAGGACATGTCATGTGAGAGTAGGTCCTTGACGATGCAGTACTAGTGAGTAGGTCCTAGTGCCACACTATGAGAAAGTAGGTCCTAGTGTATTCTAGTGGTGATGAGGTCCTAGAAAAGGTCCACATTGGCTGTATCCATTTGCGACGTGATGATGCTACCAGTAGCATGGTCTGTGTGACCATGGCATGGTCGGAGGAGCATGGCATCTCCTGCGAGAATATGACGACCAGAGGAAAAACATCATGGAGAATACCTCCCTGGCTAAGAGGGAGTGTTTATGTTTCTGGTAGCTGCGGGAGGTATTCACCTCTGGGATAAACTTTATTATAGATGAAGTTGCCAAGACATTAAAGAAAAACCATCAAAAGTCAAAGAAGATCCCATAAGAGAAGTTGGCCTCACAAAAAATAATAAAGAAGAATTATATTGCTCCAGAAGTAAAGTCGGATTTTGAAAAAGATAAACAAAAAATATATTTTCCAGAAAGTCGGGTCGGCCCTGCCAAAAAAGTCACTGGACAGATTAGTATAAATAAGAGTGATGCCTTCCTTATTTGCCACACTCTCTCACACTCATATATAGTGCAAGATTGGTGGAGAGAGTTGCAGCTACAGTTGCAACTGCAGAAGGAAGAAGGGTGCATGTGGAGGGTCTATCTCTTTTGGTCTTGGTGATGTGTTGGTGGAGGCCAGCCACTCTGGTGCTCTAGCTAGAGTGAGTTGCAACTGCATAATTGGTTATCTCTTGGTGGTGTGGTGTGTTGGTGGAGGCTAGACACCCTAGCACTCTAGCTAGGATGTGTTGCATCGATGTTGCTAAATTCTTTCTTGTTGGTTTTCTCTAGTGGATAGAGTTTGTTCTTTGTTATTTTGTCTTGGCAATGATATTCTCTATCAAAAGGTTGTTTGGTTTTCTCCCCTTATGTAGAAGGGTTTCCCATGATGTATATGTTATTCACGGGGGTGGCACGAGTAAATGCCTATGGTTGGGTGGCGATGGTGCAACATCGCCTATGGAGAAATGAGCATGCAAAAGAAGTTTAAATTTCTATGATAAATCTAATGTTAACATAATTAATGAAAATTCAACAAGATGTTTCCCAAGATGTATATGTTATTCTGGGGGGTGGCACGAGTAAGTGCCTATGATTGGGTGGCGATGGTGCAACATCACCTATGGAGAAATGAGCATGCAAAAGAAGTTTAAATTTCTATGGTAAATCTAATGTTAACATAATTAATGAAAATTCAACAAAATGAAYTCRAGATGAATGATATTATCTTTACCTGGTTTGTTGGGAAAGCAAAGAGGGTTCAGTTTCCAAGGTAGGTTTCATTTCAAAATTATATATGTTTGGTTTCGCGTAGCTTTGAATCAATTGGCTGGCAGGMGGATTGAAATTCTACATAGATCTTACCGTGCCTTTTTGGATTGTTCGATTGGTTGTCATAATAGTAGAAGTGTCCCCAGTAAAGGATTCAACTCCAATCACCCTACCACCGGGAATACCACATTGAAGTATAAGAGAAAGCCCCAGTAGGATACACTCACTCTCATCAAGTGACATAATCTGTCTGCTCTCCAATATTGCTTTCCATGAAAGCCAACACTCTTGATATATCTCATCTAGACTATAATCATGATATCCCAATAGCCACTAAAACGAATGATACAAACGCTTACAACGTAGGTCACACGCTCATTGGACTTTACTTTTTTTTTCAGGCCACACCAACTAGGGAAGGGAAACACGGTCAATGTGAAATCAAACTATTGCCCGAATAGAATATATAATAAGGTACAAGTTGACTTATCAAGGCTACCCTGATATTCAAAAGAAACAATCAATGAATAGTGTTAATAAGATGGACAATGGTGGGAAAGTATATGGGGTTGTTGTTGATGTTGAATAAATGTAATTGGTTTTGTTGAGGATGGGTAAGCAGTTGGGGCTGTTGGTGCTTCTATTTCCAATTGTTCATTGACATTCTGTAGATAAGCTCACACTATTGGATTGTTTGATTCATAAGAGGTGAGTTCACATTTTTGAAATGAATTTTAGCCAAACTCTTAAAATCAATGTTTATGTTTCTAGTTTGCTTAAGGATTTTCCTTTAAGAACAAGTAGGGGTGGGTTAATTCTATTTTTGTTTTTTTCAAAAATATCAAGAATAAGTAGGCGTGGGTTAATTCTATTTCAGTTTTTTTCAAAAATATACTGATTTGAAATTAATTACAATCT
Source organism: Picea engelmannii (assembly GCA_009831015.1). Lineage (NCBI taxonomy): Eukaryota > Viridiplantae > Streptophyta > Pinopsida > Pinales > Pinaceae > Picea > Picea engelmannii. The sequence continues at coordinate 171,503 of ML794526.1, forward strand.
CAATTATCTATTGGTATACATTACTTGGGTGGCTAACTTGCAAATTTCATTCTTCCTTCTTTATGATATAGTTATGGTTGAGAGGTAGAGAAGAAGAAATCATTTCAAATTGGAATGGATGAGCCTCTTTTCTAGGGCATAAATTTAGCTTAGATTTAGGTAAGAATAGCCAATAACTAGTTATGACAATTTTCTTTTACATATATGCATAGCACAAATGTTATAGAGTAATGGTGAAGCCACTGCCAGGTTCCATGTTCCACAGTCGGTGAAGCTAATGCATGTTACACACCTAGGAAGTTGGTGAAGCTATTGTGTATTACACACCTGGGAAGTCGGTGCCAGATAGAAATGTTGATAACAAATATTGAATATCAACTATAGGCTATGGACTATGGATAAAGAAACATTTAATGTTTCAAATTAATGTTAACTTGAAACTTAGCATTAATCCACCTTATAAAATATACTATAAATATATGTAATATTTTCTAAGTTTATTTCACTAAAATTAACTTTACCTCATCTTTTACCTCGATATAAGACCAATAAAACCTCAAAGTTTTTTATTAATAAAAATATGAGTATTAGATACGTCAATAAAAAAGTGAAAAATAAAATGATTTTCCAAACTTTAAATTAAAACATATTCAACTAAGTATAAAAATATTAAAAAACAAATACCAACTGATTACTCTAATCCCTAATCTAAAAACAATAACTACTAATAATAAAGACGATGAAAATACATCAATCAATACAATTAAACTCAAAATGAAATAATAACTATAATAATAAAGAAGATGACAATCGTAGTCATATACTACTCACATCTTTTTCTCTAGGGCCAAGTTGGTACGCCCAATATATGTACCACGCTGTCGTGTGAACATGATATTTGGAGCGTGGAAAGTGGAACTCAAGACGAATGCAACTTAAAGTAGAGATTCCTTCCTCCTTTCGTTAGTTTTCAATGTACCGCCTAAGAAGATTATTCCTTCCTCGAATACCTCCACGCTATGGTGGACGACTTCGTAGATATTCCTTCAAGTTTCTTTCATTTGTTTCTATCGCTTAAAACGAGCATTCCTTCCTCCAAGATCTCCGCCGTTAGTGGTAGTGGTGGGACAAAGCACTTTACAAATTTTGTTCATATTTTCAAGATTGAAATATGTGGTGGCAAAGGCTAAGCAATATACAATTTGTATTCATATTCTCATGATTAAAATATATGGTGGCAAAGACCAAGTATACAAATTTTGTTCATAGTTTCATGATGGTAATATGGTATCTGTATTCATATTCTCATGATTGAAATATATGGTGGCAAAGACCAAGTATCATACGAATTTTGTTCATAGTTTCATGATGGTAATATGGGTTGGGTATAACTGGAAATTTGTATATCCTATTATATATTTCAATCATGGAATAGACTTCATTCATTTGATTTCAGATATATGGTGGCAAAGATCAAGTATCATACGAATTTTGTTCATAGTTTCATGATGATAATATGGGATATGTATTCATATTCTCATGATTAAAATATATGGTGGCAAAGACCAAGTATCATAAGAATTTTGTTCATAGTGTCATGATGGTAGTATGGGATGAGTATAACTTAAATTTTGTATATCTTATTATATATTTCAATCATGGAATAGACATCATTTATTTAATTTCAGATAGTATATATTTTAATTATTAAAATATAAAATATGATAATAATAATAATAATCTATTTTTGTTCACAAGGGTGTAGATTGATTAGTATGTGTCGTGTAAATGAAAAGAAATATGTAAAGGAGGTTTCAAGTTCGATTTTTACCCCTCTTTACTTGTGCTCCATGCTTGCGGGATGTGTGGTGCACCGGGTTATAGTGGTAGCGGACGGGTACGACCACGTGTCATGCGAGTATGAGAACCGCGAGTTGTCGATTCCCCCAGTATAATAGTAATAATAATAATAATCATAATAATAATAATAATAATCTATTTTTAAGGTCACGGTTAAGCCAGACACCAAATTGGTGTATGAGACTCCCTTCGCCCAACGATTTGATTGATAAAGTCTATGGAGATATACATATCCTACCCCCCTCTGGATTTGAGCTTATGACCTCTTAAGATGAAACACATATTCTTAACTATTAGACCCACTCAAACTGTATAATGTTTATTTTTTATCCATAAAAATTTTAGTATTTTCTTAATCAAATATGTCACCTTATATATCCCATCACATATTTTAATTATAAAATATAAACCATTCATCTAATTTAAAAATGTATATTTGTATTGTATTTTAATTATTAAAATATGGACACACTCTACAATGTATAGTATTCATTGATAAGATAATTTATTATGAGAAACTTTAGTTGTAAGAAATTCATATATTTAATAATGATTAAGTTTTAATAATAGTTAATTCATATTTTAATTATAAAATATAAACCATTCATCTAATTTAAAAATGTATATTTGTATTGTATTTTAATTATTAAAATATGGACACACTCTACAATGTATAGTATTCATTGATAAGATAATTTATTATGAGAAACTTTAGTTGTAAGAAATTCATATATTTAATAATGATTAAGTTTTAATAATAGTTAATTGGATTTGAAAGATTTTGTGGATGATGTTGGAATCTCTCATCATCACTTTTCATTAAAAAAAAAACCTTAAACCTCAAATAGAGGTGTTATAAATACAAGTGAAATTTAATGTTTTATAAAGTTTCAGAGAAAAAGTATATTATATTAAGGTTTGATTATTATATTAAGGTTTGATTCAAGTATTTATCATAATTTTATTTGGTTATGTTTTATAAGGTTCGAAGCAAAAAGTATATTATATTAAGGTTTGATTCAAGTATTTATCATAATTTTATTTGGTTTTTACAGTTTTACCTAATTCACTTTCATAACTATAAATTTCGAAGATGAGGTGTAGGTTTGATTACCTCTTCCTCCATACACACGAGTGCCCCTATTACTCATTTAGGGATTTCCTTTTAAATATCGTAATTGAATAATATATTGGGAAATGAATATGAATTAGAATCACTAAATTAAAATATGTTCATTTGTCATTTTTAAATGGTGAATATCATGTAAATATATTATTATGTAAATTTAAACTCAAACAAAATATAGAATGAAGTGGTGAGCTTGTATCACTACTACATATGATCAAATTTGCTATGATTTTTCGTTGCTATTGTCATACATATCCGTCGCACTTTCTACGAATTCAAATAGTATTTTTCGTGGAAATTTTTACGTTGCTATATCCACGCACTAAGATTATTCGTGGAAATAATGATGAAATCATCCCACCATGTGTCATCATCATAAGTATTTTATGTTAAATTTTTTTGTTCACATCACCGTAATTACGACAAAATATCATCGGTAGACGGACGAACATATGTCGGAAAGACGGAATCCCATAGCAAATATTTAACTTCTTGCCAAGAACGTTCGTCACAATAGAGACACAAGTTCGGGGCAAGAAGAAGAGATGTATACCTTCTTGCGACGAACATGCGTCACTATAGAGACAATTGTGCGTGGAAATAGCGACGAAGTCCTGTGGCAGAGTAGAAAAGTTGCAAGGTGCTTGCAACCTTGTGACGAACATACGTCGCTATAACGACGACTTCTGTAGGTTTAAAAAAAAAAAATTGATAGTTTTCTAGTCTCCGAAAACAATGATATGCTACATAAGACTTACAATGATATGCTACATAAGCCTTACAATGATATGCTACAGAAGTCCCCATCTTCATGATACACAGAAGCCTTAGTACTGTACCTAATGAAGAATATGATTTATTTTTTATTCATGCACAAATTTGATGTCTAGCACCAATCCCTTATCCTACTTCAAGGATAGAGCCTTTCAAGGAGGGACGATAGTGGTTGATATGAAGCACTTACGAACACTTGCAGGCACATGATACCAACAAAAGTACCTACTAGTTGTCATATTATAGCACATGAAAACTCCAATGTGAGATCTACTGGTAACGTTGTGGGAGGTATCATTTCGGGTCTAAATTGACCAGCCAAGAGGGCACCTGGAGGCTTATATCTAAGATCATTATGCTTCGCAGGCTTCATCTTTGTGTTGCATCACCTTTGGTGACTTAATTCCTTTATCACACAAATTTTCTATGCAACCTTTTTGGAAGATCCAAAACAAATATTTGACATGACATTTGATAGTCTAAACTGGAAGCATGGGGCATTAGTTATATAGTAGCACTGTGGCATGATGCATAATTTACTTTCCATACATAGTCAAGATACACGAGGACTTGTCATTTGTGTTCTAGAGGAAGTTCCAACCAGCATCAGTTCATGATGAAGATGTGGGCAGTATAAAATGCTCCATTCATGGAGTCCTATATTGCCATGATGACAGAGTATAACCAACATCTCCACCATCCTTTTTTGGCCCTCCAAAATGACATTCTCAGCAAAATTTTGGTTCTCTAGATTGGATGGATGATAAACCCAGGATTTCCCTAAATTAAGGCATATTCTTAGCAAACTAGAGGGTATATTGAAGGGTGAAACAATTAATTTATTTGTGGTAGCTTATGGTTGGATTGTTGGGAAGATTGTACAAGCAGTGATACTCCTCCAAGACCTGCACCAAAACAACAACCTAAGAGATGAATTTGGGGCTGCATTATGAACATAGTTAAGGTTAGAAACAAATGAGGTCTGGACCATCATGTTTGAGATAAACAAAACCTCCTTGGTATCTCTGCTATCTTTGAGGCCTATGAGCAACATACACATCATTTTACATTCAGTTTTCTGAACTTTCTCTTTCTATATTTTGATATTTTATGACAACTAGGCATGAATGTCACCTACAAAATCACTGGTTCAGAACTAAGCACACTCATAATAGACACTTTGATATTATATTTCGATCTCTTCTTTTCCATTGTGTCTTTGGTACAATCAAGGTTTTTTTGAAGGTTGTCACTTTGTACCTATTGACAACATGCAACAAATAAACTAATTTTGAAGTATGTAGGATTGTGCCATGGAAACAACAATATAAATTTGATGGAGCATTGAGACTAGGATGACATTTTCACTAAGTTTTCATTGGCAAGTTGTGCAAGTTGTTAGGTTGTTGTCATGACTGATCAACCATTTAGCTCTCTACCATAGATGTATGCATGGAGACTTATTTTCCTCACCTCATCTTGAATGCTTGATTATTTATGGAGTATTTATGGGCTTTATCCTTGGAACGCTAGGCCTCTCCAACTCAATTTATGAACAAAACATTGACTGCAATCATGAATTTCTTTATAATTTCAAGCAGTCAATGTTTTGTTTCAAACCATAATGCATCACTTTGTAGTTGTGTAAGGGATACATATAGGGGATATGCAGAAATTTATTGTTGTTTATCTTCATGATTCCCTTTTCTCAAGAAGTAAGTGACCCTGTATTGGGCATGAATTTTGACTTGAGTGTATTCTCTTCCTCAATCTGGAATAGTTTCGGCCTCCTCAAGTGTAATCAACATCTTTATTAGGATTCTTTTAGAAGTATCGGGCATTTTTTGAACATGTACGGGGGATATATGTTCCTAAACATGTTTTTCCAACAGTGCTTTACCATGTCATCTCCTCAACACATGAATCATCTCACCCGTAGTGCATCATTGGAGCAGACTTAGGCAACAAGGAATGGCAAAGCGCCCTTCTACAACAAGGCACCTATGGCAGCAGTATGCTAGACTTGCCTCAGAATGGAGATAGGGGAGGCAAGTATTGAAGAAGACTAGAGGAAAAAGGAAATGTATTATCTTATATATACTTGACCTTCACCATAAAGTAATGTATCACATGGAGGTTTTGAAGAGAGTTTTGGAGTCACATTTGTGGGCCTATAATGTAGGCTTCATCGCACACTTTTGGGTATGTTCCCACACATGAAGAACACTTCATAAATTAGAATTTATGAGGCATAATACTTGGTGTATGAAGTATCCCTCGATGAAGTACATTGGGTTTTGAATTGACCTTGTGAGCTCCTTTACATAATACATATTTGAGGGCTCCTTGTTGAACAATCATTGGATAAAGTGGCGTCATTGGGAGATTTATTATTGGTTGATAGTGGGGGTTTTGGCCCACTTGGAGGGGAAAGAGATGCATTGAAGATTTTTTTGAGGAAAGGAAAAAATCAAGGAAGATAAGTTAAGCATTACCCTTTGGCCCCTAAAAGGATCAAAATATACATGGGGAGATAAATGGTTCTAGAAACATGCCAAAGTATATTTGTAGGTGCAATATTTCAACGGTTCATCAAAATATGTTTATGTGTTTATATATTATTGCACGTTGACTTATAAAATTACTTATATCTCAAAAATATATTGATAGGTTAGAACCTAGCGAGACACCAAATTGATGTATGAGACCTGCTTGTTTGTGGGACAATGAATAAACCCTCTATGCATCCCACAAACATAGGGGTCTCATACATTGATTTGATGCTAGTAATGTCCTAGAAAATATGAATATCTTAACAATATTCAAATTGTATTTTTACATTTCTATATCTCCGTAAGTTGTACAATGAGTTCTATACTTTAAAAAACACATCAAAACCATTACCTTATCATTTTCCTTTCGCCGGATCCATTAGACCATGCAAATTGATAAGAGTTGTCCACGAGATGCATTTCCATCACCAAGACCTGCATGAATCATAAAAGACAAATTCTTTATATGAGTAAATAATATATAAGAAAATAAACATGCATTTAGTTATGTAAAATACTCTAGAAAAACTTAAGTGGTTGCATACCTTAATTATCTTCTCTTTGTTTCGAGATTAGGTTATTCTCTACTGAACATGGCCAACCACCTGAAGGTGGAAGCTCATATGGCCCCTCCCCCCCTCACATCGCTCTCAATTCCCGATACCCAACAAATGATTTTGTTTATATAGAAAACATATAGACATTCATGCATAACTAGGCTAGTCATCAAAACATATGAACATATAAACATTGAAGCATAATGTGGTAATTCATATAAACAATGTTTCATACTATCAACATCGATAAACATCCAAATAAAATTCATGAATTTATACATCTAGTTTTTCTTTGATTTATGTTTTTTTACATTCATAAAATTGACGATTGGGGTATCATAATCATCCTCTGACACCGTATTTTATGTGCCCTATCCTTCTATTGCTTGTGTTTCCATGCGCTCATGTACCATACTTCTGGTACGTCACTGAGAAGGGAATGGAGGCAGTTGTGCAGGGGTGTGAACTGCAACAACGAAAAATGATCATATCGATATGTTGAAATATAATTGAAATAACTATTTCATTATTTTGATTAACATTACAATATTTCTCTTTCCTTGTCTGTGTAGATGTGACAATTGGTGCGTTAATTTCTTGTCCACTTGGTTCCTCTCGTAGTTCACCCTCCTAAGCTACATGCTCTTCCATTTAAAGAAGATAATATATAAGTATGAGTCAGGAAATAAATATCTACAATCACAGTAAATATCTCTAATTCTGAAGCATAAATACCGGAATGGGTACTCTGCTCCCCACTGTCATTGGACATGCAATCCCTAGAATGAAGTGGTGTCTGATGAATACCGCTAGATTCACTGATGCGGTTTCCCTGTTGCTTGAAAACAAACATAAATACTTAGTTAAGGGTGATATAATAAAATATGAATAGACTTTACAAGCATGCTACTATGGTTTCCTTATTCATTTTATTTACCTACATTTGCATGGATGGGGAGATTGGAGTCTTCCCCAAGATTCTCTGATATTCAATAACACTTTTAAAACCATGCTTGAAACCAAGATTTAGGTCCTCCTCGGTGGCAGCAGTTCGGAACATATTTAACTGCAATGCATAACACCATTAAAATTCCCAATAACAAAATCATATATTTGTTCGCTACTATTAAATAAATATTCACCACAGTTAATCATTTAATTCTTACGATTCGGGATTTTAGTTTTCCATAGCCACCCCGGCCTAGTTTATTATGCCCGTGCTTTTCCATTCTAGCCTTGGTTGCTTTGGAGGTGTCAGGTAGCCTGTATATGGAATTTTTGAAAATTTTTAGATATCAGAATTGTTACTTAAAACAAGAAAGAAAAACATAAATGAACATATTTCACTAAGAAGATGACATGTGTTGTACCTTGCTTTACCAGGTCATGGATGTATTCCTTGTTTTTTAAACAAGTTATCCTTTGCATCCTCTATCAGGGCCTTCCACTCTTTCTCCGGAACCATGGGAGAGCGCTCATGCTTGAGGTCTAATTGCAATTTCTCTCTATATTGGGCCATGGTATATTTTAAATTCTTGTCAGCTAACTTTGTAACCAATTTCTTGTTGAACATATTGCCGAACAAGTTTACCATGTGGCCTATCAATTCATCTTTCTTTTCGCTATCTTGGGTATTCCACCGTCTGCGAATAGTGGGGCCAAAAAACTCTAATGATTTTTAATTCAAGTTTCTGCAGAAAACATTGTTTCCTGCAAAAACGTGTTATCCATTAATTTATAATAATGTCAACAAATGTCCATTTCAATTTCATGATAAAAATGAATCAATTAATTAAAAAATACCTACAAGATTTTGAATCTTGATCGGAACACATGCGTCATCCACCAGAAAGGTGAGATCTAGTGATCCGGTGCTTTTAATTCGTGATGCTCCATGAATAACCTCCCTGCCATCTACAATACATTCATCTCTGAAGTCATGTGGAGTCCCAGGTTCCGACTCATCATGTTCCGACGTGTTGTGTCGGTCAACATCAGTGCGCTCATCAATGGATTCGAGGGGAAGCTCAGGAGGGTCAAAAAGCCTCATTTTTACTTTTCTTTTTCGACTTTTTTGTTGCACTGGACCATCACTGCTACCTATAGCAATTGCAGGTTCAACAGGTTCCCAGGGCACGGGGTTTAAAAACTCCTACAAACATAAAACTTTACTTTATCATATCATATTGAAAATATAAAACAAAAAAAAAGATATGAAATTGTCATAGCTAATAAAATATGTGAAGATGCCACTTACCGGTTTTTTTTTTATTAGATTTTGTAGCTCTGCAATTATTGCCATGTCCTCCTGTGTCAGGGGTCTTTTGCGAAACAAAGCTAGAGATTCTTTGTTTTCCTTCTTCAAGGCCTTCACGACAGTTGTTATTGGGTTAGTGGAATAAAATATTTTGCCCTCAAGCTCTTCATCGTCCAAATCGACTATACTGGACTAAAAAGATCAAACAATAAATGAAATTAAAATAATTTTAACATCAAAAAAATTTAGATATTGTAATCAAATTTAGTTATTATTAGGAACTAACAGTTACCTGATGTTGTTGTGCGGCCGATGACTTACCATGGTCAACCTGCTCTGATCTACTACGAGTGGGTGACTTCCCACAGTGACCATGCCATAATACATTAATGAATAAAATTAATGAGATGAACTTTAACATTTGAGACATTTAGTTATTGTAGTCATACGTTGTACTATATTTAACATTTACCTACTAAGGCACAACGGGTGCCTTTCCATGGTCATCATGGACAGATGTAGTGTGTGATTTTCCACGGTCACCCTGAACAGATGTTGACACAATAAATCAATCAACAAAATTTATGAAATTCACCTGTAACATTAAAAAATGAAATATTGCAATAATATCATAAAATAAATAATGAAATTTCATAAATTTAGTTGTTGTAGTCATAAGTTGTTACTATATTTAACATTTAAATACTTAGGCGCAGTGGGTACCTTTCCACGGTCACCCTGGACAGATGTAGCATGCTATTTTCCACGGTCACCCTGGACAGATGTTAACACAATAAATTAATCAACAAAAGTTATGAAAGTAATTGTAACATTAAAAAAATGAAATATTGCAGTAATATCAGAAAATAAATAATGAAAAATGAAATATATGCAGTGAAAAAATTGAAATATTGCAGCGATAAATTATAACAATGATTGATCAAAGGTTTAGTTGAATGGTATGTAATATATTTACCCCCATAGCCGCACCCCCTCCATCTATTCGATTTAATTTGTAATCGATCAACAACTCTTCACCTGGAACTATTGTTTTTGTTGCACATACAATTATATGATTTCCTTCGCGTCCCTCAAATATGCAATTCGGTTGTTTATTTTTTGCCACTGGTTGTGTACTATTTATAAATCTCGTAATGTTTCCAGAAGATTTTGGCTTTCCATCAATATACATAGTCACCCCTTTATTTTGATTGTTATCTACTAGTTGTATATAATTTGCGGCAACTCCGTATCTCTACATACTTCGTGTATATCGGACCAACATCAACTAGTGATTGTATTTGTATAATGGTCCAACATACTCCATCAATTCAGTTGCAGTTCCATAGCCGGCCTTTATGCTATCCATGGAAAATAACCCCAATCCATGTAAGGAAGAAGGAGCAATGTGATACATCCTCCCACTGAGGAAGAAATATGTGTCCACTTTAGGTGGCTCCTTAGGTACCCATCATTGCACTAGATGTATATAATTCAAGGGTAACTCAATGTCACCTATGCTCTTAGCATCATAATTACATGACCCTACGTTGGCAATAAAAAATTGCATGTGTATACAAAATCTTTTTCTTACCTTTTCAGATCTAGTTGATCTAGAACCGGTAGATCTAGTACAACACATCTCACTTTCAACCTCTCTAAGTATATATTGATCATCACTCGAGGAATATAGATCCATAAGATACCTATTTGGTGGTACCTACACTCATTAAAACAAGAATATAAGTTATCATGTGAATATAAGTTTGTGGTACCAACACTCGAAAAAATGAGAAGATAAGTTAGCGAGCAAATATTCAAGGAACCCATGTTTTTCTTGGAGAATATACTTGATTCTATTGTATGTAAGAAAATTATTGGGGTCCTTTTTTACTTGATTCATATCATACTTGGCATCCCATTATTGTTATCTTGATATGCTTTTGGGTGTGAGTCTTCACTTTTATAGAATGGCCTAGATTGTAATATTTGTGAAAACCATGGAAGAATTTAAGATGAAAAAGGTTCTTGGTGACTCTCAAAGGCACCCAATCATTGAACTTCCTCTTCTAAGCAAGGTTGAATGAAAAATCTTACAATCTAGGCCATTCTTGAATCCAAAATCAATTCCATACTTAGCCTTATCAAAACTTGTGTTATACCTTCATTTACTTCTTATTTTCTTTCATACAATGGATATGTCAAAACATGTTGTTACGAGGAAAATCTCTCTATGGCTAGGGTGAACCACAACAGACAGGTGTGACTGTAGAAATCGACTCAATTCCAACATATGCTATATAAACTAATGTGAAAAAGAGATAAGAAAGAGGCCTACATCATCCAAACGTTTGATGATGTCCACCATTGAACACTTCGACCCAAAGCTTTATACCTGCAACAAGTTCTCAACAAACAAGCAGAGCAAGCATATAGTGATAGTATAAAAGGTTATCACATTAGATAGCATAATCCATTAATATACAAAACAAACATGCCCATGGATCATAATACATATATTTGCAAGATATCAATTGGATGGGAAAGGATTATTTCTATTAATAAATGATCAACAAAAGTGAAAACATTATAGACTCCCATGTCGACACTGTTCAGAACCAAGAAATCGAGTTCCTTCCAATTGGGCCTCCACCACTTCAATCCTCCACCAAAGGCAAGTTCATATAAGGGAGACAAAGAGGTTCTCCATCAATAAGGGAAGAGCTTGGGGTCTGAACACTGTGTTCAGACTTAAAGGACAAAGGGATGCAGACTCAATAATGAAGTAATAATTTCTTTAGAGTAACTTTGCTCTCAAAGTTGAATTCTCTCTTCTTTTTCCATAGCTCGGAATTGACTTATTTATATCCTTCAAAATGCAACTGGAGGGCCAAGTCGGAACATTTCCAGTATATGGAAGGCCAAGGATCAGAGATCTCCTGTCGTGACATGGAAACCCGACATTTCATTTTGATTTTTTGGCACAAATCCTGATGTATGCGGGATGTGGTGGAGAAACCAGCGTATACGCTTGCTGTATAGCTTACAAGGTGCGTACAAGTGGAAAAATATTTATTTTTGTCTCTAGATTCATCAATCAGAGAAAGTAAGTCTGCATAGGGAAATGGAGTAAGGCCCTCTCTGCAAGATTGCATAGGGTGAGGAAAATCTTGCTCTAATAGATGCCCCCTAATGTGTGAGGTCAGAGGAGAATCTATGATGGCCGAAATACATTATAAATAACCCAGAAGTGGAGTGGTAGAGAACTAGATGGACGAACTCAATTGCTCATTACATTCTATATTGACTTTGCATACATGGCTACCAAAAATACACTGCAGATCCATGTGGAAAATATACCAAACAAGTCTCCGTGGCCATGAATAGGAAAATACAAATGCGTTTACATGCCAATAACTGTCATAGTCACTAACAAGGCCCAGTAGAACTAGTCTAAAAAAATCAAGCTGAGGATATCTATATACTATGGAGTACAATATGATCTCCCATGATCACTGAAGTCATATAGGTATTGGTCCAAAAAGGAAGCAACAACTCAGGAAAGTTGTGGCCACATAGTGATTTCATCAAGTCTTCTACACAATCTGCCAAAGGTGCAAGTCTACATCATGTGAATAAAGGAGTTGAGGTCGAACACAATGAGACATCGTTTTATTACCGATCATTGAAGTATATCATTAACAAACGCGAGACAACCTACCGATAATGAAAGTAGGTATCAAGGCACTGAGTACATTTTTACAATTGTGAATAGAGGAGTCGGTGTCGAACACCTAAACAATCCATCGATCAGGAGACATTAATGTATTCCCAAATGTCAATGGTGAGAGAGCCTGCCACTAATGACTGCAATCCTCAAGGTACTCATAAGACTCTAGGCCTTGTTTCCAGAATAAATGGGTTGATGTCTATGGAAAGAGACCCACTGAAAGGAGAGAATTAAGGCATCTCTCATCAGTCAACACGAGGTACAAAGCATGAGATTCATGATTTGGTAGAAATCAGACAGAGAACAAGTTTCGTGAACCAACGACCCGGTGCATCTTTCGTGTGTGCCAAGTGCAAGCGGTACACAAAAAAGACCCTCTGAATAGCATCCAATGATGAAAACTGCTGACAAAGGTGAGGAAACCACCAATAAGGCTAATGGCATCCAAGACACTACACAAATACCAATGTGTGAATAGATGTCTTGCTGTCGAACACAAGGGAAACCACCCAGTCAAAGACCAATGATGAAATGTCAACTGTTGGGTTCAATGTGACCTACCAATGATGAAAGTAGGGCCAGGGTGCATGATAGGACTAAATTATCATATGATTTTGAGACAAACTGAGGGTATGGCCGACATGCAAAGTCAAGAGTTATGAGGAGTGGCCGACGCAGGTTGATAGACTTCCTTTGAACAAGAGCATGAGACATATGGTGGACTCCAGCAGCATAGACCCAATGATAAAATCATGAGATGCATGAGGCATCAATGAAGTTCTCTGTAGGGACTGGAAGAGTAACCATTCGGTAGAGAAGACTCTGTAATGAGCTCAGCTTCCTAAAACCATGATAAACCAAAATTATGATGAATAGACTCAAATAACTTTTTTCTCTGTTCAAAGGCGACACGACTGTTGCCGATATAAGATAATACTCCCTTCTCGCCCGTATTTTTTGTTTTTTCATAACAAACGAATGCTATGTTACAGAGGAGGAAACAAGTGTCGCAAGTAAACAAAACTTGTTCCAGCAGTGGAATGTACCTATGCTCAATGCAGGGAAGTGCATGCAGGAGATGGACACTCAGGGGAATGTTCCCTCCTAGGCATAGGGTGTCAAATTGCGAAGGATCTAAATAGGGCTCTGCTTGGTTGAGGATGAAAGAATGCTGAGGAAAACAATTTATAATGCAAAGCGAGAACCGACTATAGGCTCAATACTGCAAGCAAGGGCATGAGATGAAATCACAACTTAACGCCAAAAAATGTCCTTTTTTATGTCTTTTAGTCTATTTAGTGTGAAAAAGGGATAAACTTGTGCCAAGTAGACGTCTCTTCAAAACCAATTTACGAGTGTGAAAAAGACAAGACTCAGTGATATTTTCACTTTTTGATAACGAGTCGGAAAAGAGCTTAACTAAGACTCATGATCTTTTGTATCCAATTTAACGAGTGTGAAAGGGACAAATAACTCGGAAATCTTTTTTCTTTTTAAGATGAGTCAGAAAAGATCTTAACTAAGACTCGTTGACGTTTTTCTAATCAACATGTAATGGGGGAGGCCAAGGCTCCCATACCAGCCTTCTGCGAAATGTCAGTATCTTATGAATAGCGGACATAATCTTGGGGAAACCCAAACCTCTCCAAGTTGAGGAGGATAAAACACTAACTGATTATATAGTCTCCATGATAGATCAGACAATGTCTCTTAATGGAACAGACATTGGTGGGGGCATTGGATACCCAATCGGACTATCCCAGTCAAAAGTGATCTCCTCAAAACCAGGAGGGAGATGACTTGGTGAAAATAAAAATCTCTCTCATTCAGAAGATGTAGGATCAGGAATGCCGACAACATGATAGAAGAATGCATCACTCTCCACAAGGAGAGTAGGATTGACTAGAGATTGCACTGGTACGACCACTTCTTCAATTCTAGGTTGAAGAGGATGCATGGTAACAGGGATAGGGGATACATCACCCTCGAGAATGGGGGTGTGATCAAGGGAGGATTGCAATGGCATTATTGTCGTGTCAATCAGAGTAACAAGGTGAGAGGAAACCATAGATGCCTCAGAATTTGAAGGACCCTTAGGTGAGCCCCACACTTCTGATATCCCAGCCATGGATGGACATAAACAAGTAAGATGACTTCCTTCACAAGTCCTGCAAAGGAATTTAGGCTTACGTCTGAGGTGTGTGGGCTTCTCAATGCCCCCAATGTCATTCAAGACGACTGGTGGCATACTATCAACGTGATAGGAAATGGTGGGGGAGTCATCTCCTACATGGTATACAGGGGTCGAAGATGTATTATTGATAACAATGGTGCCCCCAACATGATTGGTAGAGGCTGGGTGCGGGCTGTCAACATGACTAACATGAGTGGTTGACCCATCTCCAACATGAATGGAAGAGGTTGGTGATGGAGCTCCAGTTTGACTGATAGTGACTGGGATAGCAGTAGGTTGTGGAATTTGATGAAAAGGTCCAGGGAAATATTGACTTTGAAACATTGCAAGCTAGAAAGGGTCCTGGTTTACCCCCTGTCCATGTTCAGAAAGGTAGTATTCTTCGTTTAACTGATTCGAAGAGGTGTGTACGGGAATCATGATAGAAGCCTGCGAAGAGACATAAGTATGATAAGGACTATTCGAGTGAGGATATATGTTTCCCCCTTGTGAAGGGGCTCCATAAAGAGGGTATCTCGAATCGTAAAACTGATTCTCCCCATATGAAATACCCAGGGATACATGAGGACTCGCCACGAAAAAAGTGTTGAAAGGAATTGACATGGCGGACGGAGGATACATGGATGGAGTGTAATAAGTAGAATAAGCACCCATTTGAGTATTGGCCTTTGAAAGAGCATAACTAGGATTGGATCCGTAAGAGGGGAGGTTCCAACCTCCCGTCATGAAAGTGGGTTGAGAGACATGACTCATATCAAATGAAGATGTAGGCATTGGGATCATGGTGCCCCCAGATCCAATGCTAGGGTTCATATAAGTGGGCCAGGGAGAGGATTGCAAGGGTGAAGGCATATCAACGGAAGTATGACTAGAGACCCAAGGTGCAGACTGAGTATCGAAGTTCTGCATACCATTAAAAAAAACATGGGGATTCATCCCCATGAAGTAAGTAGGCATCATTGGGTAGGTAGCGGTGAATGAGGGAGCCAAAGTCACTCCATTATCCATGATAAAGAGAACTCAACATAAATTATTAAGGCAAACTAGTAAGCAAAGAGCACACCAAAAGTCAAATGGCCAATATGCATGCAAACGGGCTAAAGTGGTTGAGTGAACTCCCTCTCTAAAGAAGGTATGTCTCATCCAAGAGGGGCTTGAGACTCCTTTATAAAGATCGGAGGTAACATAATCAGTTATAGGGGCCCTCGTGGGCTTAAAAACCAGTCGGTCAGACCCCCCCGGAGAGGTAATCCTCCATAAAGGTTGTGTGTTGTCCGACTCCTATCTGACCCAAGGTACTTGTAGAATAACCGTTGTAAGTAACCTATGAGATACCTAAGTAGAGAAACTAATAAACCACTATATAACCGATGCACAGGTGAGCAATCGTAAGTCCATATCACCGTATGGGTAGGGTAGCAAAGACCAAAACCTTGAAAGCACCGCCTCTCATGGAGGTATGGGCACTAGCAAGATCCCCAGATACGAATAAATCCACAGAAATATCTCTGACGCTAGGCGAGTATCAGGGGGATATCCCTTCAACGAAATTAGCGCGACCTCGTGATTAACTCTAGTGTGAGCGGAGCCTCCTGATCTTACCAATTATACAATGGACTTCTCAACTCCCTTTCTCATAAACATATGTTGATTTAATTGCCTTGGAGAAGTTTACTCACAAAATCCTATTCCAAGGAACTAAATCCTAGGCTAGTTTGTGCACCCTAGAAAATAAAATCGTTACTAATAATTTTTAAAATAGAGCGTTGATTTATGGCCGTGATTACTCAAAAAGGTATGGTCGTGAAACTCATGGTGTTATGACTCTGCAAGAAAGTAAATATGAAAATAATGCAAAGTCTAACTTTAAATTTTAATGTATGATATGCTTCTAAAAGCGATGCAATTTTCAAATTCAACTCTGTGATTCAGAAGTAAAAAATGCAATCTTTCACTGTATGCACTAAGCTAATGATAAAAACTCAAAAGAAAAAATATGCCAAGTAATGCAAAATGCCTATATTTTTTTTGTATTTTCAATATATCGAAACTGAAAATGCATGGATTGAAAAGTAACTTGATATATAGACCTACGGTGTATAAAAAAAATAAATAATAACTCAAGTAGGATATCAAGCAACAAAGCACCAAGTCCAATGTACAAGGACAATAAAAATGAAAAGATGAAGAGAAAAACTTCACCCAAAAATTCATCCAAAAGAAGGTTTCCTGTCATCCCACAGGCACACAATAGGCACTATAGGGACCTAAGAAGGCTCAACAAGCATCAAATCCCACCCAGTAAGCACCAGACCAAGAAAACAGGCAAGGAAAAAGGTGTACGTGATTGTTTGTGAAAACATAGTGTATATACGCAGCTTGCAGTGAGACAGCCTGTGTGTATACGCTACTATCAAGCAAAAAGGCGCATATATGCTTTGAAACAAGGCCAGGCAAGGGGGAAAGGCTGAAAACTCAGACCCAGAGTGAAAAGGAGTTGTAAAGCAATGATACGACAAGAACCACAATAGAAACGAGAGAAATCTAAGGAGAAAAGTACTTCAAACCCTAAGAAAAAAAATTCATCCCTAGTATGGTCACCAATTCTTTTAAGAGGAAAATATCTCTATGGCTAGGGTGAACCACAACAGACAGGTCTAACTGTAGAAATCGAATCAATTCCAGCATATTGTATATAAACTAATGTGCAAAAGAGATAAGAAAGATGCCTACCTCATCCAAACGTTTGATGATGTCCACCATTGAGCACTTCGACCCAAAGCTTTATACCTCCAACAAGTTCTCAACAAACAAGAAGAGCAAGCATATAGTGATAATATAAAAGGTTAGAACATTAGATAGAATAATCCATTAATATACAAAAAAAACATGCCCATGGATCATAATACATATATTTTCAAGATATCAATTGGACGGGAAAGGAATATTTCTATTAATAAATGATCAGCAAAAGTGAAAACATTACAGACTCCCATGTCGGCACGGTTTAGAACCAAGAAACCGAATTCCTTCCAATTGGGCCTCCACCACTTCAATCCTCCACCAAAAGCAAGCTCATATAAGGGAAACAAAGAGGTTCTCCATCAATAAGGAAAGATCTTGGGGGCTGAAAACTGTGTTCATAATTAAAGGACAAAGGGGTGCAGACTCAATAATGAAGTAATAATTTCTCCAGAGTAACTTTGTTCTCAAAGTTGAATTCTTTCTTCTTTTTCGATAGCTCGGAATTGGATTCTTTATAGCCTTCAAAATGAA
Organism: Picea engelmannii; assembly: GCA_009831015.1. NCBI lineage: Eukaryota > Viridiplantae > Streptophyta > Pinopsida > Pinales > Pinaceae > Picea > Picea engelmannii. The sequence continues at coordinate 189,832 of ML794526.1, forward strand.
ACTGAAGGGCCGAGTCGAAAAGTTTCCAGTATATGGAGGGCCAAGGATCAGTGATCTCCTGTCGTGACATGGAAAACCGATATTTAATTTTGATTTTCTGGCACAAATCCTGATGTATGCAGGATGTAGTGGAGCATCCAACATATACGCTTATTGTATAGCTTGCAAGGTGCGTACAAGTGGAAAAATATTTATTTTTGTCTCTGTATTCATCAATCAGGGAAGGTAAGTCTTCATAGGGAAATGGAGTAAGGCCCTCTCTACAAGATTGCATAGGGTGAGGCAAATCTTGCTCTAACACATGCTCTTGAATAACTTTAAGAGTTCAACAAGGCTTTCCTAATTATTGACACATTTTTCAATACTTCCCTAATTGGCTTGTTATAATAAGGTAGATTTTATGAAATTGGCTTCTTCATAACTTGAGGGTCTTCACTCTTCTTACGACAACCATTTATACCTCTAGGATTTATGGGCTCAGGTAGTAAGAGAAAAACAAATTTCTTTATATTTAATGGAGGGTTGGATAAGGAATTCTATCAAGAATTTAATCAATGTATCCATCATCTAGAAAACAATGATTTTAGCCTTCCCCTCGGTTGGAAACTAGCTTGTATGGTGTGTTGGTAGAAGAAAAAAGCTACAAGTAGGGATGGACCCATGGATAGGTAGTGGTTAAAATTACATTCTTCCACATCATATCATATTGTTTTTAGGGTCTCAAGGATTTTATAATTTGTCCAGGAGAGCTAACTTGAATAAAAAATCTATTTGTCACCAAGGTTGGCTTACTTGGAGGGACCCAGTTTTCGGACGAAGATGTTGATACTTGGGATAGATATGTTGTAAGTCTGAAATAAAGTTTTGTAAGGATCAAGGAAAAGGAAGATACATTGGTCTGGTCTTTGAATCCAATAAGGGATTATGCTCCTAGAGAAGGATATAGGGCCTTGGTTGCATGAGGGAATGAATCTCCTTCAAAATGGTAGTGGAAAGAGGTATGGTGGTTGAAATTCCTATCTAAGTCACAATTTTTTATGTGGCATTTACTAAACAATAAAGTACTCGCCTAGGATCCCCCGGGGTGTAGAACAATAGGTGATGGAGTGTGTTAAGGAACATTGTTATGTGAAGTCACTAGTTCGAAACCCTCGACTAGACTTGTGTGTCGCGTGAGGGGGCCAAGTATGCATGCATGGGGTTATAGTGTTAGTAGTTGGATAACACGACCACGTGTCACATGAGTACGTTCCCTACTAGTTGTTGATTTCCCCTGTAAAAAGAAGTACTCCCTTGGGATATCCTCAAGAAAAGGAACACATTTGGTCTTGGATGGTATGGCTTATGCAAGGCAAGTGAGGAAGCAAATTACCATTTAATTATGTATTGATACTTTTCTAAATATTTTTGGCTAGAAGTTGAGGGTATCATGGGTTTGGGAAATTTTTGGTGAAGGGATTCCATTAACGAGGGCCTCAATAATTGGTGCGGAAATGCTGCCACAAATAACTCAAGAGCTCTCCCTTTAATTATAACTTGGGGAATATGGTTGAACAGGAATGCAAATATTTCTTAGGATAGGGATACTCTTCCTTTTCAATATGCCATTCAAGGTTTAAATATCATCATCTCCTTCACTCAAAGCAAGGCAATTGAGATCCTAAGATAAATAGTGGAAAAACAAATTGGCAAGAGTATGCCTTGAGCTTTATTTGATGGAGGGGGAGGAACATGAGGGGTAATTCACCTATCAAACTCTCATTGTATAAATTTTATATTTGGAATGGGAAATGGTTCCAATAACTTCTCATACCTCATATCTTTAAAACTTGTATTCACTTTGGCTTTGGAACATGGAGTAGCCCACTTACAGGTCTCTGGAGACTCTCTACTGGTAATAAAATGGATGAGGAAGAATTTATTTTAAGGAATTTTACTTTACAACCACTATTTAATGAGGTATGGGGTCTTTAGACATGTTTTCCTTCTATCTCTTATGAAAATATTTTCAAGGAGAGGAATATGTTGGCTAATGGGACTTGGACTTGGGAGAGGTGTTTGGTTAGTTGTGGAGGACGAGGAAGGACTTTAAACATAATTTTATCATGTTTATTTTCTATAGGATCATCTAGTGTTCTTATATTTGAAAACTCAACATATTTTCTTTTTTGTTGCATAAAGTGGACATTACATTTAAAGTGAGGGTCAAGAAATATCTTCTCACCCACTCTCCACTATGCACAACAATAGCATGTAAAAATGAAATATGCAAACAATGATCTACCAAATATGGTGCTTGACATTTTATATTTGGGTTTTATTTGTGAATATGTGTTTGTATGATGGCCACTCTCGGGTATCTAGAAATGTAGAGGGAAACTAATCCTAAGGTAGTTGAATAGTTCAATTCATTAGTAGATCTCTATAAGATAACCTACTGCAATGTTCATAGCACATGGTTTAACATTTAACATACTATATAACCTAAGGGTGGAATCACGAAGGTGGGTTACACTTTCATGACAATCTGGTCTCCAAAATTTTGAAAAACCTTTTTTCGGCCGAACTAAAAATATTTTTCGGCCGAAAGATATTATTTTCGGCTGAAAAAATAAACGTCAAATCGAACGGAGCAATAACCGTGCCCTCGATTTGCATGTAGAAATTTGGTCGGCCGGATATTTTCTTTCCGGCAATAAGTTTTCGGCCGAAAGATAGTTCGGTCGAAACATTATTCGGCCGACAAATAGTTCGGCCAAAATATAGTTCGGCCGAACTATCTTTCGGCCGAAAGATGGTTTATATATTAGCCACACATCGAATTTCCGATGTTTGGAAAAATTTGTTGGCGTGAGAGCTCTGTGCAATCTATGTGGTGAGGTCGCTGAGCGCAGGGGTCACCGGGAGGTCGCGAGTGCAGTGGAAGTGAGGCCGAGGTCGCAGGGGTCGTGAGCGCCGGGGATAGGTAAGTTCATTTTAGCTCTAGTTCATTCTTTGTATTTTAAGAGTTCTATATGATTATGCGATTTTTTTAAAATAATTTTATTTAAATAAGAATCAATAATTCTTGAAATAAATGGCACTAGCAGAGGAGTTTAATAACATAACAGATTTGTCGAGGTTAGAGTCGTTCGAATTTGATACGATGGATTGTTTTTTTTCTTGTGTAAAATATATTTCACTTATGACTGTTGTTAGCCCATATTTTCCCAAAGCCTGATGCTAATCACATGACCATGTTGATGACCTTATTTGTATTTTAAAGCGTTTCTTAACATTACTATGAAAAGCCCATGTTATTTCAGAATTTAGATTCTTATTTAACACAAGCCTTATCTCTGAACTTCACAGCCTACTACGGTCACTTCACGTTCACAATTTCCATGTAGGTGTCTATCCTCCCCTCACTGACCTTTGCAGGCACACACAAAACTGTGGAGACCTTCAATCTTCAATCTCTCTGCAATTGGTAACCTTCACATAGCAGAATTTGAACCTCAAACATCTACGTTTCTGTTGTCCTGGATCAACAGACTTTCCATAGTGCCCGTTTTGAATTTTAGAAAGATCTGTGAACTATTAATCTTCGATTCATGCATTCTTTTACATCTCTTTCAGTAGATTTCTTTATCTTAGATTGTGATCAGACTTGCCATTCAAAATGCCCCACCGAATTGGCCTTTCGGCCACAAGCCTTCTCTTTGAACTTCACAGCCTGTTACCACAAGCCTTATCTCTGAACTTCACAGCCTGTTACGGTCACTTCACGTTCACAGTTTCCATGTAGGTGTCTCAGCTCTAATATCCTCCCCTCACTGACCTTTGCAGGCACACAGAACTGTGGAGACTATACAACAAATCTCATAACAAATGTTCATAGACCAGATACACCAGGTTATGACTATTCTTTTAGGACGAGTCCATTCTATCACAAACATATTAATCTGTTCAATTTAAAATAAAGAAATAATAAAATAATACAAAAATATTATTGATTCATGCAAAATTGACGTATATGCATGGTAATATCAGATCAAGGTAACTCGTGTCCGTTTATGACACAAACATATTACTTTGTTTTGTTTTAAGAACAAAATAAAATATTATTGATATATGCAGAACTGTGTAAACTGAACAGAGTGCTACTCTGTTCTGTTATCAAAGGAAGAACAACCCAATACAGTATCTGTGATAAAACAAAATTATTATAGATTTATG
>ML794527.1:44611-94673 GCA_009831015.1 Picea engelmannii
CTGTTCAAGTGTTATTTCTGTTGCTATTTCGTATATCATTTCTGTGTATTGTGAAGATTATGCTGGATATTTTACTGTTATTCTGTTATTTCTAGCATTTCGTTCCTATTCTGCATATTTTATATATCTGGTATCTTGCAAGTAGGTACAAGAGATTGATGACTAAGGTTGATAAAGGAGAGCCGCGAAGTGAGTATGAGAGGAGAGTACCCTGCGTAATAGTCTAGATCATAGAAATACCGCACATTGAAGGAGAGGAAGAGGATTCTCAATTCAATCCTATAATAGAAGAATCATTAAGTCCTACTCAGGTTGGATCTTGTGTAAATTCCACAACCCCGTGTGCGTCACCTAGATCTGAGATAACATTTGAGGATTCATCAAAAGTAGTTATAGTTAGCAAAGGAAGACAAAACAATAGTAGACATAGAAGTAGAAGCAACACATCAATTTAGAATCAACCAGCATCACCAGAGGGAGGTACTACGCAAAACCATGGCAAGGTTACACAATAGATTGAGAATGCATGAGTTCCAAGGAGTTGGGTTGGAGGACCCAGAACAACATCTATTTGTATGTGAGACAATTTGGGATGTGAAGAATGTCTAGGATGAGGACACAAATATCGCGCAGTTGGAAACAACGTTTAGAGGCCGCACATTATTATGGTACATGAAAATGCATAGTACTACACTAGCAGGCCAAGTAAGGACACTGGCAGAAATTCGACAAGCATTATTGAAAGAGTTTAAGAAGTTGAAGTATGAGTCACAATACATCATATAATTGAAGGAAATCAAACAAGTGTAGATTGAGTAAGTGTGGGACTATGATCAAATATTTAAGGATTTGATGGGTAGGTTGACATTTCAAAATCTTGATCAACAACACAGAGAATGGTTTATTGTAGGACTATTTCCATACATTTGTTTCCCATTAATAAAACATAATATTACGTCACATCTTGAAGCTTTGGAGTTTGCAATGAAACTGGAAGAATCTCCTATAGGATATGGTGGGGGGATGGATCAAGTACAGACATAGTTAGATGCCTTGACAATCCAACTAGAAGAACTGACAAAAGGAAAGGAGAAGCGAGAAATAGTCGGGTGTACCAATTGTAGGACTGAAGGCCACCATAAGGATGAATTCCCAACTTTTGCATAGTATTTGGAAACTGGAGCACCGAACCCATTACTAGGATCGGTGTACTGTGAAATATGCAAGACTTGGGGACATCATCTGCCAAATTTCCCTTTGCTGCAGAAATACCAGAGTACGGCACAGAATCTATTTTGTAAATTTTCCAAGCCAATAGGGAATGAAGAGAAGGATTGTCAGGCATTCGTTCTAATGAGAGAGTGCACTTCAGATATGTATAGAATTCAGGAGGAAAATGTTGTGACAGAAGGAGGTGGTATAGAGTATAATAATCAGAGAGGATTTAATCCAAGAAGCCGAGGAGGGTTTGGCAGAGGTCGAGGAAGAGGAATTTTTGGCGGAGGAGGTAGAGGTCCAATAATCTACTACAATTTTAATCAACCAAGACACTTATCTCATGACTTCCTAAATCCTTATACAACCTACATGTATTGTAGAGCACTAGATCATGTGATAAAAGACTGTCCTCAATTACTTGTGAAGTGGCAGGAAAGAGGGAATCAAAACCAGAACTCGAATAAGAATGTACAGAAGATATCAACAAAGATACGTGATGAAGGACCCAAAATAGTAGTTGTCACGAGCGGAGAAGCTAAGACAGGAGTTGACGCGAAAAACAAAGGGAGGTAGACTGAGAAATGGGTGAGGAAATCAACAGGACCTGTTCCATCATTTGAACCACAAAAAGAAAAAGAGACATATCAGCAGAAAAGAAAGGCGATACGAGGACCAGATTGGATAGCCTCAACATCATCTTCAACCCCTGTGGTTGACATGCCTTTGATCTATGATCATACTACCCCGGAAAGGCCCCTTGAAAAGGTAAGTCCTTTGAAAGAATTTATGAAAAGTTGTTTAGCATTGATGAAATATGAAACTAAATTTAATGCATTGCATGAAATGATTGATCATTGCGTGCAAGAAATGGAATTCCATACCGCATAGAGGGTAGTGAATCAAGTACTGCTAAAAAAGAGGGCGAGCGACAAGTTTAGATTAAGTGTGCAGATTGGTGATTATGGCATGGACCAAGTCATTTTAGACTTGGGTTTTGATGTAAATTTTTTGTCCAAGCAAACATGGGAAATGATGGGGAAGTTGAAGTTGGTTTGGTCTCATGTTCAGTTAAGATTGGTGAACCAACAAAAAATAGTACCAATTGGTCGGTTGTTAAGGGTACTTGTGAATATAAACAGAGTGCGCAGTGTAGCAAATTTTGAAGCCAATGAGATTATGGATAATAGTCAACCATACCCAGTGTGAATGGGGCTTGAATGGGCCTTTGAAAATAATCCAATTATTAATATGAAGAAAAGGGAAATGATATTTAAAATATGGGAATTGAAGGTTACTACATCGTTGGATTCAACAAAAGGAAGAGGTGTATTGAACCAGCTAAAGGGAACGAAATTGATAACCTATATAATATTACTGCACAAATGGATGACTACATTAATCTGACTACAGATGGCACCCTAAGTTGGAGAAGCATTATCTCATGTGCATCAGATTCAAAGGAAGGACTATAACATTGGAAGCAAATGATGCATGAAGTATCAACTAGACGGTGTGCCCGCATTACTCGATCATTGCATTGGATTGGAACAAAGTTGTGTGACCCACCCAAGTATGATGGTTTGACTGGTATAAGTTATTTTTTAAAGGTGCTTGATTTGCATATACCTAAACAACAAAGATTTTTGGCATTGGATGTTGTCTTGAAAGCCACTCTATCCAGATGGTGGGATTCACATAAAAAAGGAATAGAATATTGGTCGCGGTGTAAAGAATTAATGCAAGTTAGATTTGGTACTGAGGTTGAGTATATTGCACAAAAATATACATGAGTAAGTGACCCAACATATCATACTGCATAGTGTAGAAAGATATGGAGTTCGATGCTGAAGAAGGAATGGACGCATAAGTTCATACATACATTGGATATGATCCCCAAGAACTGGTACTTGGAACTAGAAATATGCATAGAAATTGCAGATTGGGATGATCTAACTCAAGGATTTAAGGTAACATTTACTTTTGAAGATGAATCCCCATTGCTAGATGCAGCTTTGCAAGCCATTAGAACTAGGGTTTTTTTGGAAGAAGGGTTGATGGATGTAGTATCTGTGTCTAGTGCGCATAGAACTTCTATGATAGTTCATAAACTATTGGAATGTTATAATGTGGCTCAAGAAGATCAAGATGATGAGGATCCATGAAATATACAAATACTTGAAACTAAGGGGAAACGTGCAGTGGAAGGTCCAGAGCTTGAATCCGTTGCATATGCACAAACACTAAGGACGTGTAAGGTAAATATTGGGACAAAAGAGAATCCAAAGTTTGTGCAGATAGGAGACTACTGGAATGATGAAACTATGGAAAAAAATTGCAGACTTACTGCACAAGTATCAGGATCTATTCCCAAACACGTTTTCATAAGTGAAAGGGATAGTTGGTGAGCTAGGATAAATGAATATCCCTTTGAAACTAGATGTTAAGATATTATGACAGAGACCCTATAGACTGGATTTGAAGTATAAAGAGAAGGTAAAGGTAGATATAGAAAAAAAATTAGAAGCATGAATTATTGAACCAGCAGTAGAATCAGAATGGATAATTCGAATGATAGTACAAGATAAGAAAACAGGGGGAATCAAAATTTGTGTAGATATAAGAAAGCTAAATGAAACATGTTTGCATGATCCATTTATGACACCTTTTACATATGAAGTGCTAGAGAATGTAGGAGGGAGGATGCATATTCCTTCACGGGTGGATTCTCAGGATATCACCAGATAAAGATTGCGCGGGAAGATAGATATAAGACTACTTTTTCAAAAGAGTGGGGAAGCTACCAATACACAGTGACACCTTTTGGGATGTAGAATGCACCTCAAATTTTCTCAAGAGTAGTGGTCGCAACCTTTAAAGAATTTATTCAGAATTTCCTTGAAGTTTATTTATATGATTGGATTGTGTTTAGTCTCTTGAAGAATCACATAGAAGTACTAATATTAATGTTGGATAGGTGTAGAAAATATCATATTTCATTGAACTTGAAGAAATGTATTTTTTGTGTGCCTTTTGGAATTTTGTTGGGCCATGTGGTATGTAAGAAAGGCTTACTAGTGGAGCCTACCAAAATTGCAATGATTTTGGACTTACAACCACCTACATCAATAAGACAGTTAAGAGAAACCCTGGGCCATACAATATACTGCATGAAGTTCATTAAGGGATATGCACAGATTACAACACCCATGGAGAAGTTGTTGAAGAAAGAAGCTAAATTCCAATGGAATGAGGACTACCAGATAGGTTTGGACACATTAAAGAAAAAGTTAGTGACTGTGCCAATTTTGATATTCCCATATTGAAATAAGAAATTTCATGTTCATGTGGATGCATCGTCCATATATTTGGGCATCGTATTATCTCATCCAGGAGAAGGAGAGCTACACCATCCAATTTCATTTGCAATTACGAAGTTGTCAACAACAAAAAATAACTACACTGCGACAGAACGAGAGGGATTGGCAATGGTGTATGCGCTGTGGAGGTTTAGACACTATTTGTTGGGTTCTCATTTCAAGATGTATATGGACCATTCCGCACTAAGATGCTTAGTGAACAAGCTAGTGTTGGGGGGAGAATTTGCATATGGTTGTTATTGTTCCAAGAGTACGACTTTGAAGTCATCATTAAGCAAGGAAAATTGAATGCAAGACCATAACACTTATCACACATTCTATTAGGCGAGGATGCAAGGAACCTAGATGATAATTTATCGGATGTGAATTTATTTGCAGTTCAAATGGTGGATGACTACTTTGGATACATTGTGCAATTATTAAGTATAGGAATAGCTCCATCGAACATGACAATTTCACACAAGTAATAGTTAGTGGTTAAAAGCAGACTATCATCTAATTGCAGGGAACTTATACAAGTTAGGTTGCAAATGGGATATTAAGACGATGTGTGTTAGATAATGAAAGGCCAATGATACTATCAGAAGTGCACAAAGGTATTGCAAGAGGACACTACACATGTAAAGAGACTGTGCATAAGATTTTGTGTGCAGGGCTCTGGTGGCCCACACTTCACAAGGATTCTAAGAATATTGTCAGGAATGTTATGTTTGTCAAAGGGTTGGAAAGCCATACAAAAGGGATGAGATTCGCTTGCATCCACAAGTTACAATGTAGTATTTTTAGAAATGGGAAATAGACTTCATTGTACCGATCAATCCATCATCCAGGAGATAAGGAGCTAGGTATATAATCACTGCGACATAGTATTTGACCAGATGGGAAGAAGCAACATCGGTCACATACTACAATGTGGAGATTGCTGCAAGATTTATGTTTGAGAATGTCGTTACAAGATTTGGATGAATGTGCATTATATTGAGTGATCAAGGAACGCACTTCCTGAATAAGACAATTACAACATTGACTGAGGAGTTCCAAATTCACCACTAGAGGAGCATGCCATATCACCCTTAGGAAAATGGGATAGTAGAAGCCTTCAATAAAATTTTAGAGAATTCTCTGACCAAGATCTACAACATAGGAAGGGATGATTGAGACTTAAGGATCCTTATAGTATTATGGACATGACAAACACCTTTTAGGTTGATCTATGGGAAGGAAGCAATAATTCCAATGGAATTTATTGTGCCAAGCTTGTGCATTGCAACAATTGTTGATCATTCGGACTCTGGCATAGTAGAGGAAATATTATCACAGTTGTTACAGCTCGAGGAAGACTGATTTGTCATAGGATTCCATCAACAAGTTCAGAAGGAAAGAGAAAAAACATAGCTTGATAGGGAAGTTTAGGATGCATTGTTTGGGTTCATCTGTGACCAAGTATGTGACATAAATTGGCATTTTGAAGTTAGAAATGTTGAATGGTGAAGTCTTGGGAGGACTAGTGAATGGGAGTCGGCTGAAACTTTATAGGGATGGTCGACCATCTGCGCACTAGTCTGACCTATATAGGAATATATGTACCATAGTAGTGTGTTATAGAAAGAAAAATAAAAAGATAAGAAACAGAGGATCAAGGAAAAGAAAAACAAATAGAAAGTTGAAGTGTTAGTCAAGGGTCAAGAAGTTAAGAGAGTTCAGAGAAAGATATAAATAGGAGAATGTTGCAAATGAGAATGAAGAGGAAGCAAGATACATATACAACAAGAGTAAGTGTGCAAAAGAAGTGAGTTATGCGTTGATAAAGGATCATGCAAAAGAAGTGAATTGCACATAGGATAAAAGATGGTACAGTGAACGAACGAACAATCCGAAAAAATTGCACAGAAGAAGAAGTCGACAAACAGTAAGGGCACTAAAGAGCAGATACGATGGGTAAAAGGAAATAAGGACAAGGTTGAGCAAAAGGTAAAGAGGATATTGAAGGAGAAGGATGAGGTTGAGCAACAAGTAGAGAGGATACAAAGGGTCATCTAGAAACTATATAAGGATATTCTAGAGGTGTCAATGGTGGTAGAAGCCACACTGGAGGAACATTTATAAAAAACCAATGAGGTTATTCAAGGATTTCGCACCGGAATTGAGGATTTGGAAGTGCTCACTACACCAGGGACACCACCTGAGGAGAAAGAATAAAGAGAAAGAACAACCATAACCTCATTAGTAAGCATTAAGAGTCTGGATGAGGAGTGCGCGAAGTTATGCGAAGAAAGAACCCATCTTTGGACAAAGTTGATGGAGGATCCAGATGAATTTCTTCGAGGAAATATTAAGGAATGAACAGGAGAAGGTGCAGAAGGCTATGTGGAATATAAGCATATTTCCACCATTTAAGTACATAGCGGCCATCCTGACGAACATGCATTCATACAAAGAGATAAAACAACTAAGGGAAGAACATAAGACTCTCGCACAACGATTGGTACCCTTGTAGGATGAAACACTAAAGGTCATAGGGGCATTGGCAGTTGTGCAAGGAACGGTAAAGAAAGTAGCACAATACAACGAGGAGAAGCTCATGACCCTGACTGTGCATGTAGTAGAGGAGATTTTGGAGAAAGAATATGAGGTCAAGAAGGAAGTCATTGCATTAAGAAAAACCCTCCAAAATTCCATGGAGACATGGAAGGGCGCAACACAATAGGATTAAGTGGATTGGGACGAGCCATAGGTGACTGTTGGGGGCATGTTGGACATGCATTTTGAATAACTAAGTTTTGAAGAGAGAACGTAAAATAAGAAAAGGGAGCAGTTTGCGGGGTCGAAGAAGAAGTCAGAGCATGCACACAAGCAGGAAGAAAAACAATTAGGCATGCAAAAGAAGCATGTGGGCAAAAAGGAAGGAAAAGTAGCAGGCACGTGAAAAGGAAGGAAAAGCAGCATGTAGGCACAAAGGCAGGAAAAGCATGCACGAACCATGAGGGTTTTTGGGAATAATTTTTCATTAGATGTCATAGGATTTTTAGCTCTATTTCGTTGTATAAATATGTAATGGGTTGGGGAAGAATAAGATGCTAAAAAAAAAAAGAGATTAGGTTGCTTATGAGTGAAAGTATTTACTTAGGGTTTTGGATATGTTTTGCAAAGAAAGAGGCATACACTGCAGAGCGACTAGGATAGATTGAGGAGATAATATTTTGTATCTATTGTAAGCATAGTGCACAGGCCTGAGGTGATTAATGCATGAAGAATAATATAGAATCCAATAGTTGTGGATGTAGCCCAAGGATTGGGTGAACCATGTTTAATCATGTATATTAATGTGTCTTTTGATGTGGTTGTTCATGGATGTTTTGTTTATGCATAATTATTATAGATATGTTTACTATATGATTGATGTGCAGTAATAATGAATGATATAGTGGGTTACTTATGTTGCAATCAATGATGTAAGGGTTCTACACAATAGAGTTTGGTAAATAATCAAAGGATATGAACAAAGATATTGATCACAGGGTGGGTAAACGATAATGGATATGATGATAGCCTCATGTCCCCTCATCCCTGTAGAAACTTGGTTCCTGCAGCCCCAGTAGATGCTTCAGGTGAGACTTCACTTGCATGCAAGTGATGTCGAAAGGTTTGGTATCTAAATGGTTTTGTTGGTTGAATAAACTGAACCTAGGGTCTTATAACCATGAACCAACGTGTTCCAACTACCTCTATTCATAAGAATCCATTAACCTTTATGGGTGTTTTCAACGTCAAGGAATAAATAAATCAAAAGAAGATCCCTCATTGAAGGCACCCCACTAATGGATTTAGATACCATTGAGGAACAAGAGGACTTTAATGTAGTAGATATTACTATAAATATTTTCCCCATAATAGTTCGTCTCCTGTGAATGGGTTAAAAGTATAAACCTCTATAAAGTAAATCCCCATCAAAATGTAGGAGGAACCCTTGTGAAGGGAAAAAATAACACCCCTAAAAAGAAGGAGTTAGAATCCATAGATACTATCAGCACTATGTACTCATCAAATGAATATTTAATCCCTGCTAAAAGTAAAAAATACCACTTTTTAAGATCTTCAAAGAAAAAAGGTATAATAGTGGAGGAAGGACTAGTGGGAGGTGTAGGAATGGACATGGGTGAAGGTGAGGAAAGTCCTAATATAAAGTATTACCTCTCCCAAGAAAAGAAACAAGTAGATAGGGATGCTTTATTAGGAAAGAAAACAACTATCCATGGGTCCCTTACAATAGGAAAAGCCCTCTCCAAGGGTAAAAAATGACTATGCTCTATGATAACATAAGAGGCTTAAGGAGTGCCTATAAAAGAAACTCTTTGAAGATAATTGTAGCAACAAGTAACACATAGGTGATTTTGATTCAAGAAACAATTATGGAGGCCAAAAAGGTAAAAGAACTATTAATGTATATTCGTCCTTAGTGGAGTTTTGGAGCTCATAGTGCTGAAGGAAAATCTAGGGAGTTGTTTGTAGGATGGAAAAAGACCCTCTAATTTAGGAGAATATTTTTTTTATAAAATTCCATAAATTTGGAGTTGTTATCCCTATATTTAGATTCGGTTTCCAATTTTACAATTTTTACGGTCCTTTTCTATCTAGGGAATGTTTCTAGGATTATTTTTTGGGGGTCAAATATTTGTGAAAGGACAATGTAATAATGTAATAGTGGGAGGTTATTTGAATTTTATCTTGAGACAAGGTAATGTGTGGGGGGGAGATGGAAGGATGGACCCTTTGGAATATTTTTTCCTTCAAAAGTTATATGATGTGGTTCTATGTGATATATATCCCTTGAATTTGAAACCCACCTAGAGAAATAATTAGGTGGGGGCTAGAGATATTTCAAAGAGACCAGATAGATTCCTTGTGGTTGAAAAACTTGTCGTTAATTAGGGTAGCATTAGAAAATGGATAGGAGAATGAGGTCCCTTTGATCATGTCCCTGTATTCTTATAAGTGGGGGATACTTCTCTTAAACATCCAGATCCTTCCAAGTTCAACTCTCATTGGTTGAAGGACACTAAGTTTAGAGATGTAGTTCAAAATGAATGGAAATATTTTGATAGGCAGTTGGATAATTATGAAATGTTTCAATTTAGTGAAAATATTAAAAGAATCGAAGGGAAAACTATTGAATGGGAAAAGGTTAAATTATAGCATTCTCAAGAGTAGATATGGATATTATAAGAATATATTGCAAACATTTACAAATCCAATATTAATGGCATTTTGAACCAGGTAGAGTTAAAGTTCTTAAAGTTGAAGGAGATTGCCCAAGTAGAAATATTAGATTGAGAAGAAGACAAATGGAGGAAAAAGAACAAACCTTATTATATAGCACAAGGAGATGAAAATACCATATTCTTTCACAACTAAGCCAAAATGAGGTAGAATATAAACACCATTTGGAGTATAAAGGATGAGAGGTGTGGCCGAGTTCATAGCTTCTAGGGAATGGAAGAAGTGGGAATCAACCACGTCATTGATATTCTTAAGGAGCGCCCATAGGAAAACATAACATAGATCGTTCACATGACAACTTTAATCCCAAATTTCATGGTTCATGAATAGAACAAGTCCATCATGGCATAAGTCTGTATGGAGGAATTATAAGTGGTCATTGAGTCTTTCTAGAAGACAAGAGCCTAGGACTAGATGAATGGTCTATAGAATACTTAGAAGGTTTTTTTGAGCTAACAGGTAAGGATATTTTAATGGTTGTTGAGGAATATAGTCTTCTCGTAAGGTTATGGGGGGATTTAATTCTATTTTCTTATCTATGATCCCAAAGAAAATGTTCTTGAATATTTAAAATATTTTAGGAATATTTCTATTTGTAATGATACATACAATATTATTTCTAAGATCATTGAAAGAAGACTCAAGATTGTGTTATCCCCTACTATCTCAAGAGATCAATTTGATTTCTTAGATGGTAGACAAATTCATGAGGCTATTGGTATAGCTCAAGAAGGCCTCCATACTATAAAGGTAAAGAAGAAATCATCCTTCATTATCAAAATTGATTTATACAAGGCATATGATAAGGTTAGTTGCTCATATATTGGATTGATGATGCTTCTTGTTGGTTTATCCTATGATGTTGTAAATTAGGTAGAGGGATTTTACTCTTTTATTTCCTTCTCTCTATTGATCAATGGTTCTTCTTCCCCTTTTTTCTAGCCTACAAGAGGACTAACGTAGGGTTGTCCCCTATCACCCCTACTCTTTATTCTTATAGTAGATGGATTATGCAAATATCTTCTACATGAAAGAGGCCATGGTAGACTACAAGTTTTAAATCTAGGGACCCATGTATGTTTAACTCATTTTTTGTTCATTGATGATGTTTTATTATTTTGAGATGGGTCATTAAGGGATGATAAGGATATTCATGGTGCTTTAGATTTGTATTGTAAATCATAGGAATGGAAGTCAATAAATAGAAATGCATACAATATGTTTCATAATGCTATCCAAGGTCAACTTATAATTATTAAAGGTATGTTACCTTTCCAGGAAGGGGATTTTCATAATAGACTCAAATATCTTGGTTTTCACTTGAAACCAAATAAATATGGTTTCATGGATTGGATTTGGCTATATAACATAATTAAAAATAAGACTACGACCTAGTACATTAGATGGATTTCATTAGGTGGAAAATTCACCTTGGTCTAAGTAGTTCTAGAACCTATTCCGGTATAGGCATGGCAATCTTTGGATTATATCCAAAAGGAATATTGTGAAAGATTAGGAGGAAGATGTTTATATTTTTGTGGATTGGAAATCACATCAAGGAGAAGATGGCTTCGTCCATATGGGAGAGGCTATCCATGTGTAATAAGGAAGGAGGGTGGGGCCTCAAGAATAAATTTTATGTCTCAAAGGCATTGGTTGTCAAAAGATTATGGAAGGTGATTATAGGCACTGGAATGTGGAGGCATATTTTAATTCAAAAGTATATTCTTTCAATGATAGTCTTGGATTAGATTAGGATCCCCACTAAATATAATTCTAATGTATCTATTCTATGGAAATATTTTGTCCAGACTTCCCTCTAGTGGAGAAATAGCTAGCCTAGAAGGTTGGTGATGGTAAGAGAATTATATGGGGGTGGACCAAGCTTGGATTGGTGATGGAAATGATTACAATTTATTTCCCTATCCTTAGGATTCATTAAGATCTCTCAACATAAACACTTTAGCATACATTTGAGATAGAGATGGTTTGTTCTTTTGTGGTGGATGTTGGCTACAATATAAATCCTTAGAACTAGTGAACCTAGGAGTAGATTAGTGGGATTCCTATGTTAAAAAAATGACTAGAAGTAACATCATCCTCTTGGTTCAGGAGGACAATTTAATCTATTCAAAAAATCTTGATGGGGGTTTCTACATAACAAAACTTGTGTATGAGTCTATGTTTGGGATTGAGTAGGATCAAAATCCATAGTGGTGGTGGAAGAAGGTTTGGAAAATAAAGGATCCTTTAAAGTGAAAATTATTTCTCTAGATGGAACTTACTAACAAAGTACTTATCTCGAAAAATTTCATTAAACTATATTTTGAGGGTTTGGGTCGATGTTCATTGTGCAAAGGTACTTTGGAGACTATTTATCATATGTTGGTAGGATTTCATTTCTCATTAGAAGTTTGAGATGATTCTTTGACATTGATTGGAGGGGTCAGAAGGTAGAGAGGTGAGTCATTAGAAGGAAATATTAAAACTTAGTGGAATAACAAAAGAATGGAATAATATGCATCTTTTATTGGTTATTTTGACCATCTGGAGGACTAAAAATGCAATTGTTTTTTAGGACGAAACAATCACACCCTTACAAATATTTTTCAAAATAAAATACGATCTTAAACTCTCTTTGAAAGAGATTACAAGAAATTTTATGAGGTAGATTTAACAACCCATGATTTACAAGTCCAAGCCTCGGAAATTTTTCAATGGAACCTCAAAAGGAAATGCATGAAAATGTGGAGTGGGTGGGGTCCTGTTATTTTTAGATGAGCACTCCTTTTCCTTTTCCCATGGTTTAAGTTGTAGTTTTAATAATTTGGTTGAGGTAAAGGTAGTACTGTTGTTGGTGGAAATTGTGTGTGAAAGAAGCATTAATGACACTCATATCTCTGATGGCTCTTAGACAACGATCAACTAGATTTTAGGGCAGAGTAGGCATTTAAACTTGGTGTTGGTCCTTCTAATCAGAAGAATAAACAACCAATTGTGAAAATTGGGAAATTTTAGTTATTGTCATATATTAAAGGAATCAAATCTTACTACAGATGGTTTTGTCCAAAAGGGTTGTGAATGCTCTAGTAGGCTTACTAGAGATCACATAGTCTAGGGATTCAAAGCAATAATTCATGACTACTAGGTAGATTTTTGTTTGATGTCCTGTTATTTTTTGGAACATATATGTGTCCCTATACTAGATTTGGTTGTTGTGGTCAACAATGGATTAGTTAATATCTTCAGTTTCTATTGAAACATTGTTGGAAATATAATGTTTTCAAAACTATTTGACATTTAGTTGATTGTGATAGTTGTGGAGCTTAGAATGCATGTTTTTCTTAGAATTGGTTATTAATCTAGAGAGGTATTAGCAATACTCTTTTTTTGTTATAGTGTCCATGGACACATTGCTAAATGTAATTTCATTTTTTCTACATGAAATAAAAGAAATTATGACTTTTTTCTTGGAAAAAAGGGGTTTTGGAATGTCATTCATTAATGAAAAGAAAGAGATATATGAACCCTTATTTCATGAAGTATTACTCTTACTATTGTGCAGTAATGACTAATATCATTTTGGTCATTATTAAGAGCATCAACAAGGTCTTTAGACACTCCACAAACTTGAGAGGAATGGAGTGTTATCAAAATTGTATGAACCATTAATGAAAATAAAGAGATACAAGCTTTATTTAGTCTCTAAGTTTACAAAGTCTCTCTTTAATGTATTGAATCATATGACTTCAGTAACTAAATAGATAATAAATTTGGGAATGATAGTCTATTGGAGTTTCTTTATTATGTCGACATCATGCCACTAAAACATATATTCCAGGAAAATTCAGGGAGGTACTTCCTTTAATGATTGTTATTTTGTGAAGTGTTTCTATAGCATGGGTAATTAGAAAGAAGTGTTTCTAATACATTATCTACTCATTTCATTTTGGTAATTATCTAAAGAGATAAGTGAATATAGGTCTTTACGAACTCAACCAACATGACCATAACTCAATATCCCAAAATACATATAACACTACTCTACCGCTATTTTATCCCACTCATTTAATTCATCTCCTTGGTGTTGTGTAGCTTACTATTTTCCTTGGTTTGATCCTATCTCTAGTTACCAAAATTATATGAGTCTAGATGTTAAATTCACACTTCACCTAATAATAAATAAGGATAAGAGTCATTAAAAGACTTTAAAATAGACTATGGACCCTTGGCTTTGTTTGAGTATTGTATTCCTTTCCCTCCCCATTATGGTTCAGAAAATAAAGTTCCTCTCCTTCTCCCTCTCCCAATCCCTTATGGTCAAGCAACTAAATTTACTCTCCCTCTCCCTATTGGTTGAGCCACATAATTCTTCTCTCTTTGGTTAGGTGTCTAAATACCCTTATGGTTGACTAAAATTCCTTTTTTCAAGTGTATAAATACCCTTTGTTCGAGCGACTTCACATCTTTGATTGAGTGGTTTTGTACCTCCCCCTTATGAGTAGCTAAAATTCCTCAATCTCCCTAGGCTATAGTCAATCAAGTGGCTTCACTCCTCTATCTACCTATGTTCAATTGAATAATAAAGTTCTCTTCCTTTATTAAAGAATCAAGAAGATCCACACCTCACCTTCTCCCTATGGTCGAGTGACTAAAGTTCGTCTCCCATCGGTCACCTTTATGGTTGGCCAAGGTTCATCTCCCTTTGGTTGAGTAACTAAATGTACTTCTCCCAAAATAAATTCAATTCATTCCTCCCTACTAATGATCAGTTGAGAAAATTCGTTCCCTGATCTCCTATGGTCAATCAAGTAACTCAAATTATATATATGAAACTTGATGTTTTAGTTCACTAAATTTTGAAAGGAATAGAATCATAGAAGATCTTTATTTAAAACTTGATACTTATATGTTTCAATTCAGAAAGTCTTGAGAGCCCAATCTTTTTACTTCTAAGGAAACCATCAATAGCTATGTCGATAACTACTTACATATTTTAGTTCACTAAATCTTTAGAGAAAGAAAATGCATGTCCCTATTTACATATGGATGATCATTAATAGTAAGCATAGATCAAGGAAGAAATAAAATAATAGAGAAAGCCTCAAGTCAAGACTTTTCTTAGGTCAAAATTGAAAGGAAAGACTCATTCTCCCTTTAGTAACTACCTTCTTGGTTCTCTACACTAACATAATCTATTAAAAGTAAGTGAAAAGTGACATGATACATCCACTTTAGTTCACTTCTATTAAGAGTATACAACACAAGAAAATATAGTTGAGAATGGGTCTTAGTCAACTCAGCCAGTAATTTCCTAGTCAACACATTTAGTAAGGTCCTTGTCAACCATTCTTTCTTGAGGTAGTTTGGGAAAAGGGGCATTCTTTGTTTCTTTGGAGAAATATGTCTAGTTGAATAATTAGGCCATGGTTCGTAGGTGGGCCCAAGTAGAAAAGAAAGACTACACCTTCATTTTTGTTAGTGAGATTACCCCAGTGTGTTGGTAGGCTAAGGAATTGATCCTCAAAGTTGGTTGTTGGTTAGGAATTAGATATTTTTTATCAAACAATACAGTTTCCAAAAAAATAGACTATTTTTTTGTTCTCTCCCCTAATGAAAACAGGTGATGCGAAAAAATAGGTTCCAAAAAAAATAATTTTTTTTTTAGTATTTCCTTAGGGAAGAAACCTAATGGTGAAATTTCTTGTATTTTCAAGATATCGTGTATATTTTGTATTCCCTCTCAATCAATTGAAGGTTGACTGAAAAATATAGGAAACTAGAACATATCTTATTTTTTCTAGACTTGCAGAGTAAGACATTGTACTGAACATACTTCCTTGGACCTTTATGGTAGTTAGTACTAGTAGTAAGAACGTTAATGTGAGTGGCAATGGTAGGGGTAATGTGCGATAGATATTTCATGTGTTATTTTGTTAGTGGTAATTAAAGTTACAATATTAACTAAAGTAGTTGAAATAAAAAATGTTACATAGTAGTAGCAATTACATGGTTACACAAGAGTAGCGTGGTGAGAAATGAGGTTAGAGAGGGATTAATAGCTTGTGTGATGCTAATATTTCTTGATTCGGTTAATGAGTCAAGGTAGGTGAGCTAGCTAGTGATGGGTATGTTTCATTAGACTTTTTAGTGTGCACCGTTGGTTTGTGAGCCACTAGTTTAGGTTAGACCATTTCATTGTGTACTATGTGTTGAAAACCTCTTACTCTAGCACCTAGGTATCTTGTTATCTAGTGATTTCCTTACTGCAAATCATATTAGCAGCTCACAAAACAAAAATATAATGGTGAAATATTCAACTCTAAACATGCAGCGGAAGCATAATCTAGACACCAAATCATGCACACATGAACACCAATATTTTTGGGTAAAACCTCTGGAAAAACCTCAGAGGGAAAACTAGTGCTGAGAATTATTTTATTATGCTAAAATCAGGGCTCCAGTAACATGGATAATGGCCCACTGAGAGAAACACTACTATAGACAAACCTAGAAAACTATAGTTTATTGTACGACCTATAAATTCACTCTTTTTAAAATGTACACACTTATCCCTACTGTGTGCCCATGTATATGCGCATGTCTCCATTGGCGCCCATGTACATGTACGAAAATCTTGTACAACAAGCTCCATACAGCGCAACACTTTGTGTGGGTTCACTTGACTGAAACCAACTTGTGGTTGTTGAGCATATAGTTTGTTGAGAATATGTTTTCATTGATGTCAACATGGTGCACATAAAGTATGGTGCAAATTTGGTGCACAGGGAGAGGAAGTGCCCGAAAGGATGTATGGCACAAAGTTGGCACACAGGCAGAGGAAGTGCACGAAAGGATTCTTTCTACATAGGCAGAGGAAGTGTGCAGAAGGATTATTTCTACTATACTATCGCAAATCCACATGAAACAAAACTCCTAGAATAAATCGTGAAAGATTGAAAACAGAAGTGTGCAGAAAGATTGAAGGACGAAGGGATCAATGGTGCTAAAGAAATCAAAGAAGTGATTGAGTCTTCCAGGAGTACGCACAAAATAGGAGGATGACCTATGATGCAGTTCAAAAGTGAAAGTAGACTGTGACAAATTCCCTTGTCCATGATTGTGGAATGAATCAGTGGATGTTTATGTTGTAGCACAACAACGGATGTGCAAATATCAAAAGGTGCCTTGAGAAAAGAGACGAGTTTATCTATGCAGTAGACGCTTTGTAAACTAGAATGTAAATTACTGGGAAAATGAATGATTTGGTAAAACAAGAAAGATTTGCTTTGTTTGAGTTAGTCAAAATGTACAGAACACAAGTTTTTCCACATATAAATAACTAAGTTTTGATTTGGCCAAAGTTTGTCCACAATGTAACTATCATAAATCCACATACTTTATTTAGACAAAATTGTGACTGAGAAGATTTTGATGTGGTCAAAGTTTGTCCACAATGTAACCTTTACATGTCCACATACAAGAAGGTGAACTCAAAAGAAATTTCTATAAATATGGATGTGCTTTGATAGAGAAAGGTGTAGAAAATGGGAGAAAATAAGGTGTAGTAATTGCTCAAAGGAAAAAAAAATGTAAATTTGTCAATTTGTGTAATGTAATAGATATTTTTGAACTTAGGGTGGCAGGGTGGTGCTAGGGTGAGTCAAAGCTCACTGAGGATTGGAGTCCTCATTTTTGTAACAGGTTGGTGCCTGAGAGGATTGGCATCCTCATTATTTGCAATAGGTTGGTGCCTCATAGGATTGGTGCCCTCATTATCTCCGATAGGTGGGTGCCTATTGAGCTAAAAAAATATAATTTGTAAGTTGGTGATTGCAAAAGAACATGAAGGAGATGTGCTGTGTTTTTTTCTTGCATTGGGCTTCCATGTAAAAATCCTGGTGTACTCTATCTACCTTTTTGTTTTGATTTCTGCATGTATTTTTCATTAAGTCTGCATTACTAAATATCATAAACGGTTGAAAAGAAAGAAAAAAATTAGATTGTTAATGCAACACTGATTCACCCACCCCCCCTCTCAGTATTGTTGTGAGTATCAACAATTGGTATCAAAGCACAAGTTCCTTCAGTAATAGTCTAACAACTAGAAGGAATATCACACAGAAAGCACAACCAGTCAATATTGTTTTTCAACCAGGCCTCCTTTGTTCAATGGAACAAATTTTTCATTTTGGAAAATAAGAATGAAGAACTACTTGATGTCTCTTGGTATGAAAGTCTAGCATAGTGTGGTATATGGTTATAAAATCCCAACTACTCTTCCAACTGATGAAGCTGGTAAGAAAGATTACTATAGTAATGCAAAATCTATCAATTCTATCCAAGGAGTACTCTCAGAAACATAATTTGTTAAAGTGATGTAGTTGAAATCCGTAAAGGAAATATGGGACAAACTGGTAAAAAATTATGAAGGAGACGAGAAAGTAAAATTGGTCAAAATTTGAGCTCACTGAATGAAGTTTGAAAGCCTAAGGATGAGTGAAGATGAAAATATTGCAGGTTTCTTTCTCATAGTGGATGAGACTATAAACACCATGAAAGAGCTAGGAGAGAAAATTAAAGAATCTATGGTAGTTCAGAAGGTATTGATATCTCTTCCCTCAAGACTTGATGCAAAGGTCTCAACTATAGAATAAATGCACGAACTAGAAAAATTGATTATGGATAGGCTCCATGGAATTATGACTGCTTATGAGATGAGAACTAGGAAAGAACAACTAGATCTAAAGGACGTAGTCTTAAAGGCATCAGTTAAATCGTCAACATCTCAAGATCATGATTCATTAGAAAACTTCTCAGATGAAGAATAAGCTAACTTTGTGAGGAAGTTGAAGAGGCACTCTGGAAAATATAAAGGTATGTTACCATTTAAATGCTTTCATTGTGGTAAATTTTTCCATTTTGGTTCTAAATTTCCTTTCAAAGAAAACAATGCCAATGAAAAGGAAAGAAAAGGAAAGGATAAGT
Source organism: Picea engelmannii (assembly GCA_009831015.1). NCBI lineage: Eukaryota > Viridiplantae > Streptophyta > Pinopsida > Pinales > Pinaceae > Picea > Picea engelmannii. Next base: position 63,472 of record ML794527.1, read on the forward strand.
CTAGGGAGTTTAAAAAGAAAAAATATTTTTAAAGGAACAATTTTTATTCAAAGGAGGATAGTAGCAACTCTGAAGAAGAAGAATGTGAGCCAGATACTTTTCAAGATGAAAAAATTCTCATGGCTTTGGAAAAGAGTGTGAAGTTGTAATAGACATGGAAGGAGAACTCATTAGTGCTCTGGAAGAAATATCTTGTGTAATACCCCTAGGCCGAACCCAATTGTAAATGTAAATGCAAATGTACTTAACTTGGTGAGATGTTGTATATCATTTTTGTATGCACCTTCCATGGTATAGTGTGCACATGTACTGCGCACTAAAATGATGAAGTGTGCACATTCCAGGATACCGCATGCAACAAAATTAAGTGCGCGTGATTTTGAGGCCAAGGAGCCTTTGTGTATATGTTGTGTTTTATAGGCTGGTGAGCCAGTTATTATAAGCTAGGAGACTTATGTGTGGAATTAGGCCAAAGAGCCTAGATGCTAAAGGCTAGTGAGCCTATTTTTGTATATGTCTTATCATTAATATAAAATACATCACTGCGTGTAGACCAACCATAATAAAAGAGTATGGCGGACTAAACTCCACTAGTTAGGGAAAGGGGGGGGGGGCTCAAATTTAAGGATAAGGGGCTAATATAGGGAGCTTAATGTTGGGTATGTGTTATATTCTTTGCATGTGTGTGTGTGGGTGCATCAGATTCGACAATTGCATCTAACGATCCCTCTTTGCATGTCGTGTGTGTCGGGTGCTTCCTATGGGGGTCCCAGGGGGGGGATTGGGGGGGGGCGGGTATGGCCCCCCTGGTTACGCACAACGTTCAGATCTGGGATAGCGCCCCAATTTGTTTTTTTGGCGTTTTTGCTATTTTAGCGGATTTTGCTATTTTTAGCGGTTTTCTAAATTAATCCCGGATTAATGGATTAGGGTTTTGGTATCTATGGAATACCTAAAAACATTGTATATATATTGTATGGTTAATGGTGAAATTAATGCAATGAAGTGTTAAAAGGTTTTCTCTTGGTTAAGGGTTTCTGGTATAAATCTTTGTGTACTATGTGTATGAGCCATTGATTAATTTCTGTTTTGATTAAGAATCTATATGCATTGCTTTAATTCACAGGTTTAAAACTTACACGTGGTATCAGAGCTCATTTTTGGCTTCAGAGGGATGCCTTTGTTGTTAAGGGTTTGTCTCAGTCTTGCTAGAACAAGTTTATCTTGGGTATGTGATCAACCTGGGTTTAGTGGGATATTTTGTAGTGGTGATTCGAGTGTAGAAAGAGGAATGGCGACCTCTTCTAGAATCGAGATAGAGAAGTTCAACGGTAAAAACTTTGAGCTATGGAAGCTCAAGATGGAGGACCTTCTTGTAGACAAAAAAACAATGGATCGTTGTGGATCCTGGTACACAACCTATTGATATGCAACCTACTGGCACATAGCCGACTGGTACACATCCTACTAGTACACAAACTACTAGTACACCACCTACTTGTATGTCGAAGGAAGATTGGGAGAAGTTGGACAGAAGAGCAAGGAGTACTATTTGACTCGGCTTGGCAGATTTGGTGTTGTTGAATGTCTCGGGAGAATCTACAGCCAAGGAACTATGGGATAAGTTGGGGAATTTGTATCAATCAAATTCCCTAGTAAACAAGTTGTTTCTTCGAAAGAAGTTGTATCATCTTAGGATGGAAGATGGAGATTATGTGACAGAACATCTAAATGCCTTTAATACTCTGGTAATTCAACTTGTCTACGTTAATATTACGACTACAGAAGAAGATAAGTGTATTACTTTGTTATGTTCTTTGCCAGACTCTTGGCATAATCTGGTTGTAGCAATTGGTAGTACCACTCAATCTACATTGAAGTATGAGGATGTAGTTGCATCCTTGTTATCTGAAGAGATGAGGCAGAAAAGCATGGATGGTCATAGCACAGATGATTTATTTGTAAGAGGTCGTACCCAAGACAGGAATCCTGGTAAGTCTTCAGGGGGGAGACCTAAATGTATAGGTAGATCTAAGTCTCCAGGAAAATCTTTAAGGAAATGTTGGAAGTGTGGTAAAACAAGGCATTATAAGAAAGATTGCAAGTCTAAGAAGGTTGATAAACCAAAGTGATCCGATGGTACCTCTTCCACAGAGGCGAAAAAATCTACTAAAGAAGGAGGTGATGTTTACATGGCATCTACAGGTACACATGCAGACCATGATGTATGGTTGATCGACTCAAGTGCGTCATACCATATGACTCCTCACAGGGAGTGGTTATGTGAATATGAAAAATACGATGGTGGTGATGTATTCCTAGGAGATGACTCGATAGCCAAAATCATGGGATGTGGAAGGATTAAGTTGCTGCTAAAAGATGGAAGGAATAGAAATGTCCTTGGGGTTCTGCACATTCCAAAACTAGCCAGGAGCCTAATATCTGTAAGCAAGTTGGATGATGCAGGATTGGATATTGTATTTGGAAAGGGCAATTGCAAGATGGTACGAGGGGAAATGGTGTTGATGAAGGGAATTTGGTGTGGAACTCTGTACAAGTTGTTGGTAAGAACTTATACTAATGGGTGTAACAATTATTTTGTCCCTAAGTAGAGAAATAAAGAAGACAAGACCAATATTGTCCTTGGAAAGAAGACCATGTTGTGGCATCAAATACTAGGACATAATGGAGAAAAGGTCCTTCGAACACTACATGGTAAAGGTATGGTTGAAGGTATGTCTAATTGCACTCTAGATTTTGATTTATGTGAACATTGCATATATGGAAAACATAATCAAGTAAGATTCCCATCTGGTGCTACAAGAGAAAAGGGGATCTTAGAGTTGATACACAGTGATGTGTTTGGACCTATTAATGTTCCATCCCTAGGTAAATCTATGTATTATGTTTCATTCATAGATGATTTCTCAAGGAACACATGGATTTATTTTCTTATAAAGAAATATGAGGCATTTGATAAATTTAAAGAGTTTAAGGCTCTGGTACAAATCAGACAGAAAATAAAATAAAGGTATTGAGGATAGATAATGGTGGAGAATTATGCGGAAATGAATTCGAATAATTCTGTAAGAAGTGTGGTATAGCAAGGCAGAAGACTACTCCATACACACCTCAACAGAATGGAGTTGAAGAAAGGATGAACAAGACATTGATGGAAAAATCAAGGAGCATGCTTTGTGGTGTCGAGTTAGGACACGAATTCTAGGCAGAGGCAGTGGGTATAGCATGTTACCTAGTCAATCGATCACCTTCATCAATGTTGGATGATAAAACTCCACACAAGGTATGGACTGGAAAGAAACCCTCTCTTCAACATCTTAGAGTGTTTGGTTTTGATGCTTATGTACATGTTCCAAAGGAAAGTAGGATTAAGTTGGATAAAAAAGATGAAAAGTGTATCTTTATTGGTTATAAAGATGGTGTGTGTTATCACCATAACAATTTTCTTTTGATAGAATCCAAGTCTTGGATTTAGCGAGGGGATACATTGGGATGGAGGCGCGATAGTTTGGAGGACCAGGTTACATATAGCAGAGAAAGAGCTAAACATAGCGGAGATGCGGAAGTGATGGGACCCGACAGGCCATAGATCTTGAGCAGCCCAGATCAACGGTCAGGAGACATATTGGGCGAGGAAATAACGTGAAGGTTAATTACTCGAGGGTGGTACGGGGAAAATACCATGGTTTCAGTTGGAAGACATGTGGCGCCACCAGAGGCATAGCGGGGAAAATGTGGTCTACCCAAAATCACTTTCCCTCGCCCTCAATATGGAAAAGCGCATATAAAAGTAGGGCCCCGATCATTATTTTATGATATTTCAAATCATTCGAACGTTTTAAAATTGGTTCAAACGCTCCATTCGAAACTGAAGCTCAACAGTGAACCAAAATTGCACATTCTCTGCTAATTCACAGGTATTTTTCATCATGGCCATGAATCGTGTCATTTTATCCATAATAGAGAAAGATCCTGCCTCTAAAGAAGAAGCCCTAATTGATAGAGACTCCGATATATTTGACACAGAAATAACCTTCTCACCCATTTCTGTATCCAGAGCCAACCTGTTAGACAATGTTGGGAAACGAATACCCTTCCTCGAAGTGGCCCAAACCTCCATAACCCCTTACGCCATCAAAGTCGCGTTCCCTTTCCCAGATTTCATAAGCTGGTGTGCAAAATAGTATTTGCAGGAAGAAAGGTCATTTTGAATAAGTTAGGGTCAGAGGTCCTGTGTAGGGTAGATAGCCCGTCAATTCGACACACCCTCAATACACTAGAGTCTTCCCCTGCAGCGTCGAAGTCCTTCGAGGAAGAGAAACTAATCATAGTCTACAGAGAATGCCCCCCCCTGAGGTCAAAACTATGTTTTTGCAGACCATTGTTAGACCCGAATATCATTCTGAGAGTTTGTCGTTGCCTATGAATATGAGCGTCGTGATTATTTAAGTCCAGTGGGCTTGTTCCTTACTCAGTCAAATTTTAGGGTTAGATAATGACAATTTTGTAGTAGAGGTCATGTTGGGTTTTCCATTGACCTTTTTCCAATCAGAGTCCAATTAGTCGGTCTGTATCAATTTTGAGGAATTCATCACTGATAATATGCACAAACAACTGGTAAAATTCAAATCACTGAGACACTTCAGGTATTACTCGCACTTGCTGTGAATGTTCCTAGAAACGAATAAGACAGAGTTCCCTAAAGCTGCATTCATCTCGACTGAATGCAAAAGGATCACAATGATTATTTTTATAAACAAGATCATATCCAGAGTTTATAGCTTGATCTTCATCACCGACCTGCCAAGGGTTTTGGAAGAAATGAAAAGTTCTTTACAGCCTAATCCAGAGAATAGGGTAGGAGATTGGGTGTTGTTCATGCACTCCACTGTGATTTGGGTATATGGTTATCAAGAGAGACCTTACCTTTTGCTTTTTTTCTTGACTCCCAGAGTCTTTTCCCTGGAATTCATCAGGCAAAGAATCATCTAAAAAATAGAACATTTTCTGAAGACGCACAAAGCATCTAACTTGAAGTTTCCTTTCATAATAGGACCCTTTGTGGTAAAGAATAGGTCATGTTTGCCTCAGATCCAAGCCAAGCTAAATGAATTTGGATTTGCACAGTTACAAGGGAGGAAATATGATCCACATCAAGTCATATATAAAAGGAGACTGATGAGCAGACAAGGCCCCTATGATCATGAACATGTTGAAGGATTTGATAAATTGGCGAATTTGGAAACCTGGAATTCATCAGGCAAAGAATCATCTAAAAAATAGAACATTTTCTGAAGACGCACAAAGCATCTAACTTGAAGTTTCCTTTCATAATAGGACCCTTTGTGGTAAAGAATAGGTCATGTTTGCCTCAGATCCAAGCCAAGCTAAATGAATTTGGATTTGCACAGTTACAAGGGAGGAAATATGATCCACATCAAGTCATATATAAAAGGAGACTGATGAGCAGACAAGGCCCCTATGATCATGAACATGTTGAAGGATTTGATAAATTGGAGAATTTGAAAACCTGTATAGATATGGATGTCACCTTGCAGCCTGATCAAACACAACAAATAGAGTCATCTCCTCGGCAGATCCAGACAAAGAAAACTTCTCCAAGGTTGATTATTAAAGCTCCCAAGATGAGTATTTATAACAAGAGGAGCAGTTCAGAGGCCCTAGGTGCTAGTGATCAACAAATGTTCCCAAGAAAATGAAAACCATGCAATCCCCACAGATAGTGAACCTGGAGTAGGAAGATCCCAAAGAGAAAATGAGCATGGAGATGGTGGAGAGCATAACCAAAAACAAAGAAGCTAATACAAAGAGCATGCCGTCGGGTGAAAGCGGCTCAAGATATCTTAGTAGAAATAAGCATGTCTTTAGTAAGGCACCTAGAGCAGTCTACCAATCCAAAGAAGATTTGGCAAACCAATACATTATGAAAGGAAATCTTGCCATGCATGAAATTAGAGATTTGTTACCTGAAGTAGAAAGAATCTCTCAGCAAAGTCTTCCGTGTTCTCAGTCAGGGATGTATAAAGAAAGACATTTAACATAGAAGTGGCAGATGAGGATAAAGTGTATGAAATCAAGATGCATTATGAAAATATTTGTGCCTCGGACAAAGTAAAGTTTCACAGAAACGCCAGTGACATGCTATATTCAGACTACCTGAGTTTGAGTTTGAGTGTGAGGGTTTCAAGACTAACAACCCATGCACTCAAATTGGATGGACAATTGAAGCAAGAAAGGGAATCTAGCAAATCCTGGCGAACACAGGTCAAAAGATTGGAATCTGAAGGCCCTCAAGGAGTAAAATCTTCCTTAGATGAGAAAGAGAAGATGATCCAAAGCCTGAAGAAGAAGATGAAAAAATCTGCTACAGAACATTCACAGATGACAGAGCTAGCTTCTCTAGAGAAAGAAAAGGAGACATTTAGATAGGAAGCACTAAATTACAAAGCCAAGGTGTTGCAGTTGGAAAAGGAAAAAGAGAGTTGGTCACAAGGACAGGAAGTAACATCAAACGTAGTTGCTATTGTATCTTCTAGTGCAGAAATTGGGCCTAACGTTGATGGACTGGTTTAGGCCATGTCTCAAGTTAGCTTGAAGGAAGGGGAAATCAAGAATCTTAGAGGAGATATAGAAATGCTACAGCAGGAAATGAAAATAAAAAATGAGAAGATGGCCCAATTCCAAAAGGAAAATCAAGAGTTGTAGGAAAGGGTAAGCAAGTTGAAGACGAGGTTGAAAGGTAAGGTACTTTTGCAAGGAGCTAAACATGTAATCTAGGATGTTATCGCTGATGAGGCTGCTAATTTTAGGGTATACTTGAATTTTATAAATGACAAATAAAACATGGCTATCACTGCCCGAAACAAGTGTACTATGGTAAATGAGATACTGGCTAAAAATCCCTCAGAGTGGGCCGAGAACGTTATAAATCTATTGAATTCTATTCCCACTGCTGATCTTCGGACCATTGGGGTAAAACACAGAACTACACTAATCATTTGGGCCAGGAGGATCAACACTAAGCACAATTTTCTCAAATCAGTTCAAACCAAAGTTATACAAATGGAGCAGAGTATAAAAGAGTTTAAGGATACATTTGAACAATTGTTTATCAAGGGACTCCCACCATTTTGGGATGGCAAAGGGAGATTGTACAATCAAGAAGAATATAATTCTCTCCCCACCCAGTGCAGAATGGATCATTCCAAATTTGAAGCTTTGAAGGATAACCTAAAGGGACCAAGTTTGGTGGAATGTTTGGCCACAGACTTTGAGATTTTAAATCAGTTTAAGGCAGTAAAGATCAGGTTGTCGACTATGATTTATGCTACTTGCATCGACTTGAAGATTCTAATAAAAGAAATGATGAATTATGAGATTCCTTCTTACTCACAGTGGAAGGAGATCGTGCAGTTGGGTAAGACAAAATGTTATTTTCCAGGGACCAGTAAATAGCCTCCATATGTCACCAGATTGGCGGATTCAATAGGAGTTCTAATTCAGATAGATGGCGAAGAGGAAGTTGAGCAGTCAAAGAAATATTTCCTTAGTTTTGAAATGTTTTTGTTTAATCATTGTAAATCAATTCATGTGCCAAGACTGTCAATTGAAATTATTATAGTCATTTTTAGAAGATAAAACGTTTCAGTTTCAGTCATTGTAATCGAATTTTATAAGTACTAGAAATTCTGAATGAATTAATGTTGGCAGAAGTGCAAGGGCACAATTTGTTGTTTCTAAACTAAATTGTAATTTTTGGAGCTGAATTCAATACATATGCAGAAGCTTTTGAAATCTCTATGAAAATAGTCTAATGGTGGTGATATGAGTTTTGTCTCCTTTCATTGTATGTATTTCCTGTGTTCTTTAATTCCATTTGCATCTTCTTCTATTTAAATTGGAGATTTAAAAGCCCATAATTCGTCTTGTGACGCTCTCGGCATAAGAAATTTAAATTGTGTAATTTTCTTCCTAGCTAATTTAGAATTCATTTTCGTAATGCTCTGATGCAGTTATTTGTTCTCTCTTTCCTCTTACACTTTGCTTAAATATTATTTACAACTCAGATTCATTGCCTCATTTATCCTTTATCCTTTGGAGAGTTCTACTGGCCAATCATAGTTTTCATTTCACTTTCAGAATTTCGACTCCATAGCCCAAAGTGTCCCTCCCCTTCCTCGCCAACAACTTTATAAAAAACTCCCAAACAAGCCAAATCTAGTCGTTGATTATCAAAGAAATACCCAGTGACATGAGAGAGTCGTCTCTAAGTTGAGCGGGCTAGTGCCCAACTCTAAAGTAGGTTGAAACCGTTACCTCTGTCATTTGTGTATTCAGCCGGACAAAATTTACAGAGTGCTAACAGTGTGAAAGGTTATAAGCTTTGGAACCCATAAACCAAGAAGATTGTTTACAATCGAGATGTTGTTTTCAGAGAGGTAAAAGATGTTTCCAAACAGGAATTCCTACCAAGGCCAGAAGAACCTGAGAAAATAGAGTTGGAGTTGGATGATGAAAAATTAGAATCATCTGAAGAAGATGAAGTAGAAGAATAAGAACCTCATACCCTAGTATTGAAGAGATCGGTGAGGGAAAGAAGGAAACCAGAAAGGTATAGTCCACCTGATTTTCGTTCTAATTTTGCTTTATCTATTACTGATGACAATCCCAAAACTATCAGGGAAGCAGTGAATTCAGAGAATAGTAAACTCTGGAAGAAGGCCATGGTTGAAGAAATGGATGCCTTGGATAAGAATGAGGCATGGGATATAGTTGATTTTCCAGTTGGAAGAAAAATTGTTGGTAGAAAATGGTTGTTTAAGAAGAAGTTTAATGCAGAAGGAAAAGTGGAGAAATACAAAGATCAGTTATGTTAAGGTTTAAACTATTATTAGGTTTCTTTTCATTTCACTAGATAACCATAGCATAGATAGGATCACTAAGAATTACACAATCACAAGAGACACATCATTTATCCTGGGAAAACCTCATGGGGGAGAAAACCCAGCAAAAAATTCCTTAATATAGATAGCCAATATAATGCCAAGAGATAACTCAAACAAATACAGAAATTCGTCTCCCAAGAATGTGCCTCTCTCTCTCTTTTTTCTTCTCCAACTGTAGCTCGGAACTTGTGCTCTGATGAACAAGTGATTGTGTGTCCAAATGAGGTGCTAGCCTCTTTATTTATAGAATCTGTCACATGTGGACAGAGGTGTCTTTTCACTGGCAGGGCCGACTTCTTATTCTAGGTGGTTATAACCACCTTTAATATATTCTGGGGTTGACTTCTTATTCTGCCTATTACAATTAGTGTTTGACCAATCCACAAAAGGGGATTTGGTAATTTACAATACCCGACATGATCAATCCGCAAAAGGGGATTGATTTAATGAATAATACATCAATAATAATTAGAATACTCTTTGCAGTTACAATATTTCAACATTCCCCCTTAACAAGAAGGGTATTCTACAATAACATTAGGCAAGAGAGAGGACAACATCATCAACAACATCTTGGAACATTGACTGGTGTATCTATAAATCATCGGAATTTTTTCTCATCATCCACATCGTCATTCACAACGAAAAGATGGAATGATATCATCATCTGTATCAACATGGATTAGTATGAAACTAATACATCATCATCATAGCATGAGGCTGGCACATCATCACAACAATTAAGCTGGCAACACCACATAGCAATTAAGTTGGAATCACAACACAAAAATTAAGCTGGCAACACCACACAACAATTAAGCCGGAATCTCAACACAGCAATTAAGCTGGAAACACCACACATCAATTAAGCTAGAAACACCACACAACAATTAAGCTAGAATCTCAACACAACAATTAAGCTGGAATCTCAACACAGCAATTAAGTTGGAATCTCAACATAGCAATTAAGTTGGCAACTCAATACAGTAATTAAGTTGGAATATCATCAGCACAAGGCTGGAATCACAACACTAGGTTGGCAACTCAACACAAAAGTTAAATTGGAATATCATCAGCACAAGGCTGGCATCACAACACTAGGCTGGAAACTCAACACAACACTACTCCTCCTTTCGAGGGAGGTCCTTTCGGACTATACCAAGATTATCTCAAAAGTGCTCAAACTTTACACGAGATAGAGGTTTGGTCAACACATCAACAACTTGTTCATTTGTGCTAACATATTGGAGCTTTATGGCTCCTCTTTGAACCATGTCATGGATGTAATGATATCAGATCTCTATGTGTTTTGACTTGTCATGGAACACAGGGTTCTCTGTCATCTTTATACAACTCTAGTTATCACATAGGATCGTGGTTGCTTCCATCTTTAGGTCGAATAGACCAGTTAACAACTTACGAATCCATATGGCTTCACAACTGGAAGAACACGCAACAATGTATTTTGCTTCCACTGTACTGAGAGCAGTGCTTGATTGCTTCCTACTCTGCCATGAGATCATGGTTGATCCCAAACTGAAACAACATTCTGAAGTGCTCTTCCTATCATAGACACTTCCAGCCCAATCTGAATCAGTGTACCCACTCAGTCTAAAGTCATGATCTCCATCATAAATGAGACCAAAATCTAATGTACCCTTAAGGTACATCATCACATGTTTTGCAGCAACTAGGTGAACATGTCTGGATTCTACCAGAAACTGACTCAAGGTGTTCATGACAAAACAAATATATGGTCTGGTGTTCGTCAAATACATCAATGATCCAATGATCTGTCTATACAGCATGGCATCAATCAATTCTGACGAGGTGTTAACCAGAAGCTTCGACTTCGTTTCCATGGGTGTATTCATGGACTTGCACTCCAACATATCAAATCTCTTTAGGATTTCAACTGCATACTTCCCTTGGTTAAGAAAGATTCTCTCTGGGCTCTGCCATACCTCAAGACCTAAGAAATAATGCATTAGGCCAAGGTCTTTCATCTCAAATTTTGCAACGAGCTTCTTTTTACATTTGGTGATAAGCTTTTCTTCTCCAGTTAAGAATAAGTCATCCACATACAACAACAATATTATCGGCTCATCATTTGAAACCTTGAAGTTAGAATCAAATTTACTCTTGGTAAAGCCCAAGCTCATCAAAAAATTGTCTATCCTTCCATACTAAGATCTAGGAGCTTGCTTCAACCTGTACAGATCCTTTTTCAACTTGCAGACATGAGTCTTCTTGTCTTCAACTTCAAATCCTTGAGGTTGTTCTATATACACTTCTTCTTCGATGACACCATTTAGGAAAGTTGTCTTTACGTCCATCTGGTGTAATTTCCACTTCATCTTAGTTGCAAGGGCTATGATGGTTCTGATCGAAGTGTATCTGGATATAGGAGAGAATGTCTCTTCATATTCAATGCCTTCCTTTTGAGAAAATCCACGAGCGACAAACTTTGCTTTATACTTCTCAATACTTCCATCAGCAGCATGTTTTATTTTGAAAATCCATTTGGAAGATACCACATCCTTTCTCTTCAGTCTAGGAACTATTTCCCATACATCATTCTTTATTATGGATTGGTATTCTTTTGTCATGGCATCTGCCCATTCTTTCTTTTGAATGGCTTCTTGAAAGAAGGTAGGCTCCTTCTCTAGGAGATCACCATCAAATCCATATAACTGGAGAATGGCTTAGGTCTCTTCACATGTCTCGTGGTTCCTTCGGGAACACCATACTTATCTCCATCTTGAATAAGCTCCCTATCCCAAGCAGGATTTCTCTTATGGGAGATCGTCATCTGAAGAGGTTCTTGAAATTCTACTATGTCATGATCTTCTAGAATTTCCTCATCAGGGGAAGCTATGACTTCCCTCACTGGTTCTGCAACTCTGGGAACCTTCCTCACTGATTCTGCAACTCTGAGAGCTATAGGTTCATCTTCATATACTTCTTCAAGTTGATATCTTCTTGATTTATTGAGTGTTGCATCTTCATCAAAAGTCACATTCCTAATGATCTCAATGTGATGGTGACCTGGTATATAAACCCTAAAGGCCTTGAAGACCTCACAGTGTCCCACAAATATTCCCTTCTTTCTTGAAGGGTCCATCTTGCTTCTTTTCTCTTTCGGAATATGTACAAATATTGGGCAGCCAAATATTTTGAAATGGCTTACTTCTGGCTTCTTTCCGGAGAACATCTCTTCAAGGGTCTTGAACCTAAGTGCACTATGGGATAATCGTTTTTGTACATATACAACTATTTTTGTTGCTTCTTCCCATATAGCTGGACAATGTCTCGCAATATGTCCCATCTTGTCACAATGGTAGCATTGGCAAGATGAGAAGTCTCTTTCTTTTCTTTGTCCTTTCTTCTGGAACCTCTTAGGTTGAGATTCTTTATGTATGAATTTGTTTTGGGGGTGAGCCTCTTTATGGGTTTCTTTCTGGAAGTAAGACTTCTTTCTTCCTCCTTTAGTGTGAGTAGCTAGGGCTTGATCTTCATCTCTTGATAGTAAATCTTCTTGGTTAGCTACTCTTGTTTCTTCTTGAATACATTCTTCCCAAAGACTATCAAATTTTAGTTTCTTCGTTCTAGCACAAATAGTTTGGATGAATGCATCCCAAGGTCTTGTGAGACCATTAAAGGTCGTCATTATGAGTTCATCTTCATCTATGGTATCTCCAATTGCTTCTAGTTGTTCTTTGAATTCTGATATTCTGGAGAAATATTCCTGGATCGATTCTCCTTTTTGCATCCTTGTATTCTTGAGTTGAGTTCTTAGATTCATCTTCTGGTTTATGTTCTTTCCTTCATATAATCTGGTTAGGGCATGAAACATTTCTTTTGGATTCTTCTTTGAAGACACTTGAGGAATCAAGTGATCTTTGATAGACTCTGCAATGATTCGCTTAGCCCTAATTGTGTCCTTTTGGTGCTTTGCTTTCTCTACAGCATCGGCGGGTTCTAGTACTTCTTCTTTGATGAATCTTGCTAAGTCATTCTCTTCAAGAATGAGTCCAATACTATACCTCCAGGCACAGAATTTTTCCACACCTTCTAGCTTGTCAACAAGCTTAGTGCTTGCAGACATCTTTTACCTGGAGCTAGGAAAATGACCAAAAAACGAAAATGCTCAGAATTGAATTTTGAACTTACCAGGAGGTGCGCTTGGCTGAGGCGAGTAGCCTAGTGTGGTTAGATTTCATAAAATCCAAATTTTACCCCTTCAAACTTGATAAACAGATTTTTGGACTGGTGCTTCTGGTACTTTTGGTACTTTTGGTACTTCTGGTAATCTGGTTTTTTGGTACTTCTGGTACTTTGTGAAAACTAGGGTTTCACTTTCTGGGATATCTAGCCACTGAAAAGTTGTGTTGAGGATGCCAAAGTGATCCTTGAGGAAGGGCACACTTTTCTAGATGGTTTTGGGGCTGAAATACTTCTTCAATAAAAATCCCTAATTTGCATGTATGACAACAATGACGTTTTTCACTTTCTCTTGTGAGAGATGCTCTCTTTAGCTTAACTCTAATACCATGTTAAGGTTTAATCTATTATTAGGTTTCTTTTCATTTCACTAGATAACCATAGCATAGATAGGATCATTGAGAAATACACAATCACAAGAGACACATCATTTATCCTGGGAAACCCTCATGAGGGAGAAAACCTAACAAAAACTTCCTTAATATAGATAGCCAATACAATGCCAAGAGATAACTCAAACAAATACAGAAAGTCCTCTCCAAAGAATGTGCATCTCTCTCTCTTCTTTCTTCTCCAACTACAGCTCTGAACTTGTGCTCTGATAAACAAGTGAGTGTGTGTCCAAATGAGGCGCTAGCCTCTTTATTTATACAATCTGGCACATGTGTACGGAGTTGTCTTTTCACTGGCAGGGCCAACTTCTTATTCTGAGTGGTTATAACCACCTTTAATATATTGTAGGGCCAACTTATTATTTTGCCTATTACAATTAGGGTTTGACCAATCCACAAAAGGGGATTTGGTCATTTACAATACCTGACATGATCAATCCACAAAAGGGGATTGATATAATGAATAATACATCAATAATAATTAGAATACTCTTTGCAGTTACAATATTTCAATAGGTTAGTAGCAAAAGGTTATTCCCAGGTAGAGGGAATTGACTTTGGTGAGATTTTTTCTCCTGTTGCCAAGTTAACTTCTATTAGATTTCTTTTATCTAATGTTGTTGCTTTTGATCTTGAATTGGAACAGATGGATGTGAAGAGAGCATTCCTACATGGGGATATGGAAGAAGAAATCTACATGAAGCAGACAGAAGGATTTGTAGTGAAGGGAAATAAAGAGTTGGTCTGTAAGCTAAAGAAGTCACTATATGGTCTGAAGCAATCACCTAGGATGTGGTACCAAAAGTTTGACACATACATCCTTGGATTGGGATTTGTCAGAAGCAGGGTTGATCACTGTGATCCGGATTTTATGAGCAGAATGAAATGAATATAGATTATTGAAAGATGTTTAACATAGAATAACAAAGATACAGTAAAATTGGTTTTCTATTCAATAAGGAAATAAGATGAAACTGTAAAATGCAGCAGAAAACAAGCTTGTTGAAATGGTGTCAGCTTATCTCTGGGAAGAGATGTGATGACTGCACTCATTCACAAGAATATGATTACAATGAGGCTTTGAAGGCCTTTTTACAATAAAAAGGAATGTCAAAAACCCTAGACATCCAAAAACCTAACCCTAGGAGATGAAGCACCAAAAGTCACGTGGGCCCCGTTTGAGTAAGTTAGTCGGTCAACTTCCAGGGGTCATAACTTTTGCATACGATCTCCATTTTAGGCGCATGATAGCCTGTTGGAAAGGTCTATCCGAGGACTACACATTTTGGTCTGGACTATGGCAATCTCTAAAAACGTTGTTTAGGGCCTCAAAACGGCCCCACAAGTTAGGGACCTGAAAACTAGGAAAAAAACTGCCAAACTGGAAAACTACCAAAATGAACCAATTGGAATAGGTGGGAGGCCACCGACGTCCATATGGATCAATCCTCCCCCCTTAGGAAGTAATGGTCTCCATTGCGTTGAGTTCCCCCATCAGATGAGGAAATTTCTGCTGAATTTGGCCCCAGGTGAGCCACTTTCTTTGGTGCAGGAGCCGCCCCGCTTTGACAACTCGATAAAGCTGGATCCTTTGTTGTCGAGTGCCCTTGATCTGTGTCTCCGCAATATGATCACTAGATGCCTATTGCATGCAGTTAGGGTTGAGTTATGTTGGTTTCAACTGCTCTGTTATCTCTGAGGTGTTCAATAATGGTGGGAAATATGGCCGAAGGAGAGCCACATTGAAGACTGGGTGCAGGCCAAGGAAAGGGGGAATGTTGAGCGCAAAAGCATTGTCACCCACAGCCTTGGTGATGGTGTATGGCCCATACCAGAGTGGTCAAATCTTTTGATGGGGGCCTGTAAGGCGTTCTTTCTGCAAGTGCAACCAGACTTTGTCGCCCACCTGAAACTTATGTGGCACCCGGTGTTGATCATGGCGCTGCTTGTACTTAGCATTGGACTTCCGTAAAATATCCTGAACCTGTTGGCGGATGTGATGGGTCTTCTCAATGAATCGGGTGGATTTGTCAGCTTCTGGTGGAGCAGGGGATGAGTTGGCTGAGGTGTTCACCAGGGGTAGTGCAACATCCATGGGGCCCAATGGTTGGAATCCCAACCCCAACTGAAAGGGGTTGTGGCTAGTTGAGCTATGCAGGGCTCTGTTGTAGCTATGTTGGACATAGGGAAGACTCTCATCCCATGTGCAGGGGTTCTTGGAATTGTACATGTGCAGGATATGTACGATCATCCGATTGACGACCTCAGTTTGGCCATCTATTTGGGGGTGGAAGGTAGTGGATTTGGTGAGCTTGGTATCCAACAATGACCAGAGGCTCAACCAGAATGTGCTTAGGAACCGACTGTCCTGATCCGAGAAAATGGTTTTTGGGATCCCAAAGTGTACCCAGATGCGTTTAAAGAAGATCTTGGCAGTGGCCTCTGTAGTGATGTTCTTCTTGCAAGCAGCCAGAATCGCCATCTTGGAAAAGCGATCAACAACCACAAAAACACAATCATTGCCCCTCTTGGTGGATGGGAGGCCTGACATGTAGTCCATGGATATGGATTCCCATGGCTTGTCAGGAGTAGGAAGAGGGGTGTACAGTCCCTATTTCTTAGTGGTCGGTTTGGCGATAGCGTAGGTGGTGCAGGACCTGATATACTTGTTGACATCTTGTCAAAGTTTCGACTAGTAGAAATGTTTTTGTAGCACTGCCACTATATTTTCGACACCAAAGTGTCATGCCGCCCGACTATAGTTTGCTTCCCAAATCAGCTTCGCGCACTCGCTTGATGGAACGCAGAGATGGCCCAGGTGGCACAACAACATATCTTGAACATGGAAATCAGTGACCACTAAGTTTGCTCCCAACATTTGGTAGGTGGTGGAGAAGTCAGGGTCTTTCTCATAGAGGTGGGGTCATCCAGAGGTATCATGGCCGCAAGAGTCTAGCACCATGGTGAGTGTCGTGAATGGAGGTCAGCTGAGGCAATCGGCATCTCGGTTGGTACTTCTTATTTTATACTTGATGTTGGGGTGGAACTGTTGTAAGTATGTGGACCACTTCTAATGGCGGTCATTCCGCAATTTGCCTTGGGTCTACATGAATTGTAGTGGCTTGTGGTTAGTGTGGATGATTGTCTCATTCCCCAAAATGTAATGTCTCCATTGGCGGCAGGCTTGCACAATGGAATACATTTCTTTGTCGTAAGTAGGGTATTTATGAACAACATCTGATAGTGTCTCACTATGATATGCCACGGGGTGGCCATGCTGAGTGAGAATGGCGCCCACGGCATAGTCTGAAGCATCTGTCTTGATCTCAAAGGGATGGTGCAGGTCCGGTAATGAAAGTACCAGGGATGAGCACAAGTGTTGCTTCAAGTCATCAAATGCTTTTTCTTGGGACAAGCCCCACACAAATTTTTCCTTACCGCCACCCCTGGTTACTTGGCTGAGGGCCCATGCGATATGAGAGAATCCCAACACGAACCTGCGATAGAAATTGGCAAGGCCCAAAAAGCTCTGAAGCTCAGAGAGTGTGGTTGGGGCTGGCTAGTCATGGATGACCTAGATTTTGGCTGGATCCACATGCACACCATGTTGATCGATGATGTAGCCTAAGTAGTGGACCATGTCCATGCTAAAGGAGAATTTTTTCAAGTTTTCATATAATTTTTGTTGCTGCAGGGTGTGCAGAACCAGTTGAATATGCTGCAAGTGTTCCGCCCAAGTCTTGTTGTAGATGAGGATGTCATCCAGATACACCACTACAAAAGTATTGGTGAAAGGTCACAAGATATCGTCCATCATCCTCATAAAAGTTGTTGGAGCATTTGTCAAACCAAAGGGCATGATCAACCATTCAAAAAGACCTTCTTTTGACTTGAAGACGATCTTTCATACATTTGTATGTTCTATTGGGACCTAGTGGTAGCCAGACTTTAGATCAATCTTACTGAAGTATTTGGCCCCCATGAGTTGATCAAGGAGGTCGTCGATTTGGGGAATCGGGTACCGGTTCCGGACTATGATTTTATTCAGGGCCCAGTAATCAATGCAAAGTTGTCAGGTCCCGTCTTTCTTCTGCACCAGTACGATTGGGCTCCCACAAGGCGATGAGTTGGGACGGATGTGCCCCTTTTGGAGAAGTTCTTGTATCTGCCTCTTGATCTCCTCGTTTTCTAATAGAGAGCGGCAGTAGACCGTTCCATTGGGTAGCGATGCGCCTGGGGTCAGATCGATGGGATGCTTGACCTAGTAGTGCAGAGGTACCCTGGTAGGAAAGGAGAAGATATCTGAGTATTCTTCCACGACCTTATCCACTTGATTTTGTTGTGTGGAGAGATCGGCCACAAAATCCCTGGATGTGGCTATGATCTTTCTCTTACTTTGAGAGCAAATCACAAAGAAGACAAATTTCCCAGTCTAAGAGATGACCTTCCTACATTGCTTGGTAGAGATCAAGGAAATAAGACTGGGAGGGACTACCTCGGGTATCCTGTACAATTTCTTGTTCAAAGTAATAATAACACTACGAGGCCTAGACTCATATACAGCATGATGTTTCCATAAATAAGTTTGGCCCAAAATAACATTACAAACTTCGAGAGGAGAAACATCACACAATACCTCGTCTTTGAAGGGCTTGATGTCGTACGATAGTCGACACTGTTGGCTGACACAAAGATCGCTTCCTTGGCAGAGCCATCCAATGGTGTAAGGTTGTGGGTGCAGCGTTATTGGCAGGTCCAGCCGCTTGATGACCTATGCTGAGATGAGGTTCTTCTGGCTACCGCTATCAACGATGAAGTGCAGCGGGGTGCCTTTTACCCACATCTGCGAATGGAAAAGGCACTCGCCTTCTTCTAGCTTGTCTGGTTCATTAGGTTGGAGCTTGGTGGTAGCAATGGTGGCACTGGGCTCCATGTCAATGATACATCTTCCCCTTTCTAGTTCTAACTCAGAGTCAGAACCCGCATCTGATTCAAAGGCTTTCACTTCGGCCACCAATGACTACTTTGAGTGATAATCAGCAGTGTTATGCCAAGGGCTCTTATGGAAGTTGCACCACTTCCCGATATCCTTCTTTGTCTTTCTGGTGTCCTTCTTTGCTTGCGTCTTGGACTAGTTGTCCTGATACTGTCCATCTTTGCTCTGTCCTTTGTTCTATAGGTTGGGGCCGCCCTTTCCTGGTTTTTGCTGCAAGGGGTTCCCAGGCCCAAATTGTCGCGTCTTTTATTTGAGCTTCTACTTGATTTTGACGGCATATCAATAGGCCGCCCCCAAGGATGAGATGTCCATAAATTCCATTTCGGTCTGGATGTATCTATGCAGAGCACCGCGGTACTTGAGCACCAGATGTCACTCTGAATATTTGATACCCAGCTTGGTGCGCAGGGTATGGAAGATATTTGTGAAATCTGGCACTGCTTGGTCTCTTTCTTACCACAGTGTAGTCCATTTGGTATACAAGTCGTCATAGCTTCCGACAGGGTAGTATCGTTCCTTAATAGCATCCCTGAAGGATTCCCAGGTGGCCATGACTATAAATAATGTGGGTTCCTCTGTTTCCTTTTGCTCACAGAAATTTTCCCACCAATCTTTGACATGGGGAATGGCTTTGAGGAGCACAAAAGTAATTTTTTCTCTATTTGAAAAGTTATGGACAGAAAAATACCCTTCTAGTAGATTCAACCACTTGTCTACAACATCTGCATCTATCTGACCTTCAAATATAGGAATGTCGAAGTTGATTTGTACCTTGAAGGGGGCGGCACCTCCGCTCAAGGAAGATGTGTAGCTTGTTGGTAGCCACTGAAGGATTTGCATGAAACTATCCATCATCTCGTTCCTCTTTTGCGTGAGGGCTTCCTTAAGCAACATTTTGAAAGGATCTCCTGTCCCATCATCTTTATTTTCTCCTGCCATGAGAGGTCATTTGGTCATGCAAGAGATTTTTTCCTCAAGAGAAACAAGCTCGAGACCCAATTCTTTGTACCCTGACCTCGTTGGGGACATGCATTAAGACGACAAGGAGCAGACCACTCTGATACCACTGATCCGGATTTTATGAGCATAACGAAATGAATACAGATTATTAAAAGATGCTTAACATAGAATAACATAGATATAGTAAAACTGGTTTTCTATTCAATAAGGAAATAAGCTGAAACTATAAAATGCAACGAAAAACAAGCTTACTGGAATGGTGGTGGCTTATCTCTGAGAAGAGATGTGACGGCTACGCTCATTCGCAAGAAGATGATTACAATGAGGCTCTAAAGGCCTTTTTACAATAAACAGGAATGTCAAAAACCCTAGACATCCAAAAACCCAACCCTAGGAGATGAAGCGCCAAAAGTCACGTGGGCGCCGTTTGGGTAGGTTAGTCGGTCAACTTCCCGGGGTCGTAACTTTTGCATACGATCTTCGTTTTAGGTGCATGATATCCTATTGGAAAGGTCTATCCAAGGACTACACATTTTGGTTTGATCCAATAAAGGGAATTTTCGACTGTGGCGATCTCTAAAAACGTTGTTTAAGGCCTCAAAATGGCCCTGCAAGTCAGGGACCTGAAAACTAGGAAAAAAACTGCCAAACTGGAAAACTGCCAAAATTAACTAGTTGGAATAGGTGGGAGGCCACCAACGTCCATATGGATCACATTGTGTATATTCCAAGCAGGTTGGTAATCACTTCATTTATGTAGTGTTGTATGTTGATGACATGTTGCTGGTAGGAAATAACATGGATGTTATCAAGGAGGTGAAATCACAGCTATCCTCCAAATTTGACATGAAGGATCTTGGTGCTGCTAACTTCATTCTGGGAATGGAGATTAAAATAGATCATGCAAATAGGAAACTCTGGTTGAATCATAGAAAATATGTTGAGACGATATTGCAGAGGTTTAGTATGCATGGAAGTAAACTAGTCAAGGTTCCAATTCCTATAGGTATAAAGTTATATGAAAATCAGTGTCCCAAGACACGGGAAGAAGAAGAGGACATGTCCCATGTTTTGTATGCCAGTGCAATTGGTAGTTTGATGTATGCAATGGTTTGTACTAGACCGGAGATTGCACATGCAGTGGGAGTTTTGAGCAAGTATATGTCAAAACCAGGGAGGGAACATTGGACAACAATAAATAGGGTCTTCGGGTATCTTCGTGGCAATACCAGTTATGGATTGTGCTACCAAGGAAGATCAGGATTGGACATAGTGGTGGACATACATGGCTTTGTTGATGCAGACTGAGCTGGAGATCTGGATCGCAGAATATCTACAAGTGGGTATGTGTTTAACCTATTTGGAGGAGCAATTAGTTGGATGAAGAAAAGACGGGTTGTAGTGGCACTCTCAACTACTGAAGCTGAATACATGGCAGCCACTCATGAAAGAAAGGAAGCAGTATGGTTACAGAGATTGTGTTTAGGTATTGGGTTGGTACAACAAGCAGTGAGATTGGATTTTGACAGTTAGAGTGCAATATTCCTAGAAAACAACCCAACTTATCATTCGAAGACAAAGCATATTAATGTTCAGTATCACTTTGTGAGAGACATGGTTGAAGAAAAGAAGGTGTTGCTGGAAAAGGTTGACACTTTAAAGAATGTTGCAGATTCATTGAAAAATTTTGTGAGCACAGAAAAATTCTCATGGTGTAGAGTAACAATGGGCATTGCTTCCATGGATTGTTGACTATATAATCTTGTGGACCCCTAGATGCAAAGAAAACAACAAGTGGTATAATGTTGGGTATGTGTTATATTCTTTGCATGTGTGTGGGGGGGTGTGTTAGATTCGACAACTGTGTCTGACGAACCCGGATTAAGGGATTAGGGTTTTGGTATCTACGGAATACCTAAAAACATTGTATATATATTGTATGGTGAATGGTGAAATTAATGCAATGAAGCGTTGAAAGGTTTTCTCCCGGTTAAGGGTTTTCGGTATAAATCTTTGTGTACTATGTGTATGAGCCATTGATTATTTTTTTGTTTTTCTTAAGAATCTATATGCATTGCTTTACTTCACAGGTTTAAAACTTACACTTAATCCAAAAAAAGAATATTATATTAATATTTCTTAAAGTGTAAAGTATGGATAATTATTTTATCCTAAGTTCTAAGGATGGGGACAAGTGGGCCAAAGTAGCTCCCAACATGACAAGTGTCAAGTTGGGAACATGCATACATATAGTTTGGACTTAGTTCATTTGGCCATTCATTCATTCATTTGATCTTGATTCACTCACTCATGGATCTTTCCTCCGTACCTTTTGGTTACTATCAATGTACCTGTACCCGTACCCATATCAGTACCATTACCAATATTTGTACCTAGTTAGCTTGGGAATTGGACTGAAGAAGCGGGTTGTCAGGCCCATGGGAGACTGGAGAGGTGGGTTTCCATGCCTGTGAGAAATTTCTCTCTAGGTGAGAGAATTGTTGGGAATTGATTCTCAAAGGTGATAAACGACAGCTACAGGGCTCTGAGACTTCTTGCCTGGCCTGTTGTTGAAGCCCTGGAAGGGAAGTGGGGCAGCCAAGGGACTGTTGAGCAAAGAAGGGCCACACTTCCTAGGTTGGGACAGGCATGTGGGGAATGAGGGACTGTAAGCTATTAGTTTGAATTGACACCTATGACAAAGTCTTTCATGTTGTCTGTGATACATCATCTTGGTTAGGAATCCCTTTAACCGGATGGAGTTTAGTCCCATCTCGGGGGTGACCCACTGTTGAGAGTGATAAGTAGTGTGGTCTAAGGTTGGGAGGTTCATGGAAGGTCTGCACGCAATCAGTGATATTCTTACCAAGATAAGTGTCAATTGTGTGTTAATTTATATGTTGCATTATTATTTATGTGTTTATTTTTATGGGTTTTTCCTGTGTGTGGTTTATACATGTCTTTATATTTATGGGTATTGCATGTCTATGTTTACTGTTATTTATGTATGAATCTATGCATTTACAGAATGTATTTGTCTATTTTAAGTTATATATATAAAGTTATGCAATAGTTTTTGTGTGTATATGTTTTAATTTGGATACAGTTGGAAAAATTTTGTGTGGCATAGCCCAATGTGATGCTGGGGATGTCACAATATGGTATCAAAGCTCTAGTTTTCAACATTGAGCCTATATGTGTCGAGCAAGTGAGTTGAAGCAAAATTTCACAGAGGATTGATTTTGAAGTGGTCAAATTTCAAGTTACAGAGCATCCATGATAAAAATTAGAAGCAATTGCGTGGAATTGGGAAAAAGCCCCAATTTTTGTTGTTAAATTCATGGGAAAAATTCATGGAAAAATTGAGAAATTTGAACAAGTAGTGAGATATTCTTAATTTAATATCCGTTCTAGCAAATTAAGACCTGGAATTGGTTGAATTTGAAGTTACAGGAAATCCATGACAGATTGAGCAAGATTTGTGGATTAAAATTCTCAATTTGTGAATTGAGTTTGGGAAAAATTTGTTCCAGGAATATCAACCAACAACTATTTGTTGTTATAGAGGTTGAATTGGTGTTATCAAGGTGAAATTGAATAGATTTCATAGTTGCAGAATGTCTATGGTGAAAATTGGGAAAACGTTTGGAAAAAGCCCCAATTTCTATAGCAGACTTCACGAGGAATTGATGCACATAAAATGATGAATGTGTTCAGGTGTGCACACTAAAAATGCATGATGTGCAGTGAAAAGATTGTGATGTGTGGAAAATAAGGGTGTGTGGCTACACGTGCTAAAATATGGCGTTGTGCGGTGCAAAGTGGTAATGCACGAAAAATATTGGCACGTGAGTCTGTGCACTTAAATTTGGCGTTGTCCAGTGTAAAGTGGTAATGCGCGGAAAATATTGGCGCCCAGTTCTGTGCACTTAAATTTGATTTTGCACGGTGCAAAGTGGTAATGTGCAGAAAATATTGGCGCGCGGGTCTGCGCACTTAAATTTGGCGTTGCACGTGCAGAGTGGTAATGCATGAAAAATAACGGTTCACGGATGTGCACACTAAATTTAGCATTGTGCAGTGCGGATTGAGTGGCGCATGTGTAATACTGGCACGACGATGTGCACACACATAATAATGGCACACGTGGTGTGCACACTATTGACAAAGCGCAGAGGAATTTTGTTGGTGCACACGCAATGTGGGTATATGTTGTCGCGCGACAATTTAGTTAATGGTGCGCGTGGAGTATTGGTGTGCGGTGGGGGCGTACTAAACTTTGGCATGGTGCAACACGTAGAGTGCAATGCACGTGAAATATTAGCACGTGACACAAAAATTGCACGCAACAAGTATTAGTGCATGAACCAAAATTGTGCGCGGTGGATATTGGCACGCAACACAAAAGTAGTGCTCACCAGTTATTGGCGCAACAGAGAAGTGATCCACATTGGTTATAGGTGCGCATAGCATGAAATACCTTATGTTTTGTTATGCATGCTAAATATGGGTGTACAGGTTCAAATTTTTGCATGCGACATCGATTGGATAGTCTACAACAACAGAAAACCAGTGAATTTCTGCGACATTTTATATTGTTTGAAGGTCATTTTTTGCAGCACATTTGTGAGGCCATAAACAACGTTTTTAGCTACTCAAAAACCTTAAGAACAGAGTGTACCAAGGTACACTCTATCTTTGCAGCTCAAATAAAGAATCCCAGAGAGATCTTTATAATGGTGTAAATTGTTCGTCAAACGAAGCTTTTATGAAGAAGTTATAGGACAAACAGTGGAGGGTAAATTTTAAGACCCAACAAACTTCGAAGGGCCATAACTTTCTGCTCCAAAATCAGATTGACGCGCAGAAGTAGTCTATGGAAAGCTATTTAACCATCGAAAATATTCCTAGAGATGAATTAAAATTATGGGCATGTTAAAAATGTTTAATATGGCAAAGAAGGTACATGTAGCATTCCAAACCAAAACACAAATTGGCCTAGAACTTCAGCAGGTTGTGACTAGCATCTCAGAACCCAGAAAAAGGTAAAACTTGGATAGACTGTCCAAAATATGTATATGAAGAAACCCAATTGAGATCCTACTAAAAATCCAATGGAATAGGTGCAAAAATGCATAATTACAGCGCAAAATTGCACCAAGTTGAAGAGGAAACATAAAAATTGATGGACAATTTTCAAATAACCATAACTTTCTTCTCAAGACTCAAAATTGAGCATGGAAGCAAGCATTGGAAAGGTATTGGAAAGTAGAATATAATTATTCACCCATAAAATTGATCCGGGCATTCAATTTTCATGAAATTAGAAGAAAGAATTACGATGCATTAATGAACCAAAATGGTTCATATTTTCATGAAATTATTGAAACAATTAGCCCGACAAAGTTCTGTTGGATGCACATTTTGCAGAGTTAACAAAAAATATATTAGATAAGGATCAACACAGAGTGCAAAGGAATGGAATATGCATAGGGGGCTTACAGCCAATAAGATGATATTAGAGGGATGAATGTCCATATGGGAATTGAAGGAACAAACTCCAATGAGCATGGAGAAGGAAGGGATGAAAACATGAATATGGTAGAGACCATTAAAAATTTGTAGAAGGATGTCAAAATCCATAAAGTTGATAATGAAAGGCTTATGAGAGTGAAGGAGCAGCATGAGGACTTTAACATGAAGTTAATGCAAAGCTTGAACACAATAGAAAATAAATTGGATAAAGAGAGTGGCTCATGCAAATCAATAAGTCACAAGTCTCCTGATGAGAAAAGAATAAACAGAAGTGTTAGTAGACATCACCATCGCTCCCCAAGGAATTCCAATAAGAGGGCACACAATAGCTCAATTCCATCCCCTTTTAGGAAGCATAAGAGGTCTGGATTGGATGAGCTACGTGGAGAAATGAACAAAATCAAACCTCCTATATTTGATGGTGAGCACAAGAAGGATGAAGATGCAAAGACATGGATGTTGGGCATGAGAAAGTATTTTCCATTGCATAGTTATTCTTCTCATGCAGAATGAATAATTTCCATCTATCAACTCAAGGGAAAGGCATCCATGTGGTGGGATCAGCTTGTGTAGGTGCAACACATTAAAGAGAAAAATGTTACTTGGAGGGAATTCAAGAAGTAATTTGAAAAGAAATACTTGACTAAGAGATATTATGATAAGAAAATGAAAGAGTTATTTGAACTCAAGCTTGAGAGTATGACCATAGATGAATATGAAAGAAGGTTTTTAGAACTGTTGAAGTAGGTTTCTTTCATCAAGGATGAGACAGTTAAGATTCAGAGGTATTTGAGTGGATTGCCATCATTCATCAGTGACAAAATACAATATGATGATCCCAAAGCATTGGAGGACACCATAAGGTGAGCTAAATGCCTATATGATCAACAAAAATCAAGGCCAACTTTCCAAAAATCTTGGGAAGACAAAAATAAATTCAAGATGGATCAGAGGAAGAAGGGAACTAAGCCACCATTCTTCAAAAATAATCCTCAGGGACAATCAACTTCCAGAGAACCCTGAATTATGGAGACAAGGGGTCAGAGGCCAAGGCAACCACCTATTCAATGTTGGGGTTGTAAAGGAGATCATATGTTTAGAGATTGTCCTCACATAGGTGAAAAAGTGAGGAATGTTCACAATGTACAACAAGCTGAAATAATGGAGGACATGGGAAAAAATGTACCAAGGATCTATGTAGCCCTAGACAACAAGAAAGTAGAGTTTTAGTCACATATGATTGAAGTGGAAAGTATGATCAACAACCAAACCATTGCTATTTTAATTGATTCGGGAGCTAGTCATAGTTATATAGATCCTAATATGGTGGAAAGTTTTCATTTTCCAAGAAACAAGCATGGAAAATCTTGGTTGGTGCAGTTGACTACTAGAGCCAAAAGAAAATTTAATGAGATGGTTAAGTCATGTCTTATGAACATGAATGGACTGAACACCAGGGCATATTTGAACATCTTGACTTTAGGTTCCTATGACAGTCTAATTGGGATGGATTGGTTGGACCAACATCATGCTATCCTAGACTATCATAACAAGGAATTTTCTTTATTGGATGAGGAAGGGAACCTAAGGACAGTGCAGAGAATTCCCAGGGAAGTAACCATCAGAGAAATTTCAGCATTGTAGCTGAAAAAATGTTACAAAAAAGGGTGTCAAATATTTGCATCACATATGGAAGAGACACCTAAAGATAAGGTGTCAAATATTGAAGAATATGCAGTCCTAAAAGAATTTGAAGATGTGCTTAAATAAATACCAAGATTACCCCCTAAAAGAGACATTTATTTCTCCATAAATCTGATGCCTAGAGCAGCTCTAGTATCCAAGACTCCCTATAGGATGAGTACACCAGAATTGAAGGAGTTGCAAATGCAACTTGAAGAGATCTTGAAGAAGGGGTATGTACGCCCAAGTGTGTCACCTTGGGGTGGCCCAATTTTATTTGTGAAGAAGAAGGATGGAACATTGAGACTTTGCATTGACTTTAGGCAGTTGAACAAAGTAATTGTGAAGAATAAGTATCATTTTCCAAGGATCGATGACCTCTTTGATCAGCTAAAAGATGCAAAAATATTTTCCAAGATTGATCTTAGGTTTGGTTATCATCAAGTAAGAATTAAAGAAGAAAACATTAGCAAGATTTCTTTCAAAACCAGGTATGGTCATTATGAGTTCACAATGGTTCCATTTGGGTTATCAAATGCACTAGTTGTCTTCATGTGTTTAATGAATGGTATTTTCATAGAATACTTAGACAAGTTTGTTCATTCTCTTCCTACTACTTAGAATGTAGAGAATACTTAGATAAGTTTGTCATTGTATTTTTAGATGAAATTATTATATATTCTAAGTGATAGGAAGAGCATGAACAACACTTGAGGATGGTATTACAAGTATTAAGGGAGCATCATTTGTATGCCAAATTGAGCAAGTGCTCATTTTATCAGAAGAAAATTCATTATTTGGGACATATCATTTTAGAGAATGGGATAGCAGTGGATCTTGAGAAGATAGAAGCCATTAGAGGATGGTCATTGCCAAAGAATGTGACAGAGGTCAGATCATTCATGGGCCTTGCAGGATACTATAAGAGATTTATTGAAGGATTCTCAAATATTTCACACCCAATCACTTCCTTGAAAAATAAGGGTGTGAAGTTTTAGTGGACATTGAATTGTGAAAAGAGTTTCCAACACTTGAAGCAATTATTAACAAGTGCTCCAATAATAAGGATTGCATATCCAAATGAAGACTTCATTGAATGCACATGTGCATGTAAAGAAGGACTTGGTGGAGTCCTCAGTCAAAATGGGTTTTTTGTATGTTATGAATCAAGGAAGTTGAATGATTTGGAGTTGGAAACCATAGTGCATGCCTTGAAGAGTATGCCATGTCACCTGCCAACTATACTGTAAGGTAATGCCATGTGGTGCTTGTTGGTACTGCCACATCACTACCCATTCATTTCCACGTCATTATACGGATAGTGATTTTACTTGTCACCTGTACCCTGCCACGTCATTTGTACGGATGACATGTGGCACATTTTTATTGGTCCGCATGGGTGATTGAAAATGCAAAAAGTGAGTGACATATGGTAGTCTCTCATGTTTCCATGTCATCCTGTTGACATAGGCATGATTTCATCCTATAAATTACATGACTTGTACGGATAGGTCACGTGGCAGACTCTGGTCATGTCACGTGGCACCCTCATTTTACTTGTTTTTTCCAAACTTCAAACAACCATAAATTTCTCATACGAACTTTGTTTGAGTTGGTTCAAATTGTGTTGGAAATCTCTCATCGAGCTCTATGCAATAGAGTCATTTTCAAGAGCATTTGGAAAAAATAAATTTTTGAGCATTCTTACATCCTCCTTGATCACACCTCCCCACTAAAGAACTTTTGGACCTCAAAAAGTATGGATCATTCAGAAATGAAGTGAGGGAATTGTCGCCTCACTTGTCCAGTATCATCTATATTTCCTACTTGGATAATGAGCACTTGACTTATCATAATGATAATGAAGACTGAAACAACATTGTTGACAAAGTTAACCATTCCCTTAAATTCACAAACTTTGTAATTCATTGTTGTTGTAGCTAACCATACTCCACTGATTAGTAATAAATTGAACAAAAAAATTGAATATACATATGTGAAAGAAAATGAACCATCAACATATTTTCCCTTTTTAACATGAACAACATCAACCAAAGGACCTGTTTTACTTTCAACCATAGGCTGTAAATCTAGATCATGGATACTAGTGTTAACTAACATGTGCCCTGTACTGACAACTGTCAAATTCGTTTTCATTTGATGAGCTCTCATAATGAACTCAATCCGATCCTTGAAATGATGATACTTGTTTTATTCCCTGTAGAAAATGCTCTTCCTGTCATACATGGACTTTCCAAAACCATCCCGCAAATGTCGAGTGGAACCACGTCTAACTCTACCTCATCAATGAAACTAGATGTGATATCAAAGCGTAACTTGCATTGCTTAGTCACATGTACCTGAGCATTATCACAAATCCATCCCAAAGGATATGGTCTTGGATGAGGCCTAGTTTCCAATCCCAAACTCTGAACAACTTGCTCTAAAATAAGATTTACTTGTGATCCACTATGAACAAGTGTATCAATCTTAGTGTGCTTTGAGATAACTTGTAAATGAAACAAATCATTTATTTTCCTTCCATCAGGAATTACATTAGACTTTGCAGAAGAAGTACGTGAATTGAAACTTGCAACAAAAGATTTACTTTGATTCCCATAGTTGTAACCTTAGTTTCATCCTCAAAATCTGATCCAAGATCCTAAACTATGGTTGTGGTCTCCTTTTTATCCTTCTTAGGTTGAGCCCACTTTGGCTTCAATTATGGATGCAACTTCTCACAATGCTTCTCGTCATGTCCTTTATTCTCGCAGTGAGAACATGTATGCTTCTTCTCTTCATCCTTCTTCATTGTAGTTATCTTCTTACTCGTCCATTTTTCCTTCAACTACTCCTTAAATTTATGTGGCTCCCCTGAAACATTCTCAATAACATGTTTTCCTTTGATGGCTTCAAGATGAGTAGCTTGTATTGATACTTCATCAATATTAGTAGGATTAAAACTCAATATAGTATGTTGAATATATGAGTGCATACCACCAATATACTTTAGAAGAGTTTCAGGAGTATCTAATGGAATTCCCAAAGATAATGCCTTCATCTTAAATTCTTGTGTATAATCTCAAAAAAATTTCCATTTTTCTTGTCTTAAATGTTGCCAATCAATCATTGATGTTTGCATATAATCTAATGGATAAAATTGCTTTCTTAATGCAACAACAAATTCAATCCAAGAAGAGATGATTTTACCATGTTGAATAAGATCAACTTGTGTCCGACTCTCCCACAATATCAAAGTGGTGTCGCTTAGGTGAAGAGTATTCAATTGTATCCTTGTAGTGTCTTGTATGATTTTCAATATCCAGGAATATAGCCCTAAGGTTCCGGGTTCGATCCACAATAATGCATATTTGTTGGTTTTTGTTGTTATAGATATTAATCCGTTGGTTTGTTGAAACTATATATATATATATATATATATATATATATATATATAATCATTAATATATATATAACCAACAAACTATATATTAATAAAAACCAATGAGTTAACCAATTGACCACAATCAGAATTCGTTCCTTCAACCATCATTGCCCAATTCAGGCCTGCCACGTGGCAACCAGTGATTTCTCCACGTCACACCATGCCACGGAGTATTCCATGTCACTTTCCAACTGTATTGTACGATCATGCCACATGGTTCTTGTTGGTACTGCCACGTCACTTCCTAGTCATTTCCATGTTAGCATACAGACAGTGACTGTACCTGCCACGTCATCATACGAATGGCAAGTGGAACATTTTTATTGGTCCACATGGGTGGTGCTTGCTGGAACTGTCACATGTGACCTAGTTATTTCCACATCAGCATACAAATGTTGACTGTACTTGCCACTTGTCACTGTTAATGTTTATGCCATTATTATAGTTCTTTGCATTTCATAAGATAAGAGCATAATCAGAACAAGATCACTGAGAAATACACATCCACAATAGACACAGCATTTATCCTGGGAAACCCTCTAGAGGAAGAAAACCCAGCAAAACTTCCTTATCATAAATAGCTTATCAAATGTTCAAGAGATAACTCAACCAATACAGAAAATCCTCCTCCAAGAGATGCGCCACCCTTCTTCTCCTCTCTCCAACTTGAAATTGCAGCTTGCCTCATAAGAGAATGAGAAAGTGAAGTGTGTGTTAGAAGTGAGGCGCTAGCCTCTTATTTATATCAATCTGGAACGTGTGAAGAGTCGCCATCTAGCAGGGCCGACCTCTCACACTGGGTGGGTAAATCCACCAATAATTAAATCTGGCCCTTTCATTATAACTGTTGGGGCCGACTTCTTATTCTGCACATTATAATTGTCTGATGACCAATCCGTAAAAGGGGATTTGGTCCTTATACAATTACCGACTTGATTAATCCTCAATGGGGATTAATCTAATAATAAAAATAATCATAA
>ML794527.1:110068-124086 GCA_009831015.1 Picea engelmannii
GTCAGAGGCAAAACACTTATCAGAGATAACACCAGGGGTCAAGCAACTGCTGAGAGGGGTGCTCGTTTCCACCCAACCGTAGGCTTAGCAACTCCCAGCGGATTTACCACTAGCCACCCCCGAGCTGAGACCACGATGTTGTGAGACTGCGTCTCTGTTTTCCAGTGACCAGGAGCGAAGGTTGCAATCCTTCCTCTCTGCTATCACTCACTCTACATATTGCCAGAGTTCTCCCCTCACGTCTGCTCCCACCCAATCGCTTCTACCCCACGCCTTATCCTCTTGCGAGGTTGCATGTAGCGCGATTACCCTCGCACTGGCCAGTCATGATGGCTCTACGGATGGGTGGTTCACCTCCCCATCCCTCATTAATTCTTGAGGAGCCATCAACTTACCAGTCTGCGAGGCATTTATTTCGGGGCCAGCGAGCCACTTTTGGTTCTCTGGGCCTGTGGAGTCGAAATATAGTATTAATTCTCTGTGGAAGTTAACGCCACATTTTCAGGTGCCTTCCACCGCCATCGTGGTCTCTTTTCTGCACATCCCCTCTCAGCAGTCCTGCAATAAAATTCATAAGGTTATTCACATTTATGAGTTTTCCATAGTTCTTGTCCAGTCTAGTTATTTTTACAAACTGGGGGAAACAGGGTGTTACAACCTATATGAACAGTCCATGTGGCAGCCTGTGGGCCTTCCACGTGGCACCCCCATTTTTCTTGTTTTTTCCAAACTTCAAATGAACATAACTTTATCATATGAACTTTGTTTGAGCTCGTTCAAATTGCATTGGAAAACTCTCGTCAATCTCTACACAATGGAGTCACTTTAAAGAGAATTTTATAAAATCATTTTTTGAGCATTCTTGGATCCTCCTGGATATCTTTGAGCATTCCAGATCCTCGTAGATCAGGTTTGGTCCTAAAGGTGCAAAGGTTGGAGATAGGAGAGAGGTTATGGATAACCCATTCACTTCTCTACACTTGAGAGGACTCCTTAGCCCAAGGGAAAGAATTAATTAATTCCCAGATACTTTCTTGGATTCCCTGCCATATATCCTCCACTTTTCTATTGATTTGCTTGAATACTCATCGATTCCTTTCTTTCCACAGCATCCACATTAAGAAGCCTGGGAAAATGTTCCAAACTTTGTTGATCATCGGATTTACAAAGGATGATTTTTTCCAGTTGTTTAGAGTAAGTGTGATATTATCCCTAGATTGGTCTATCTGCCTAAAGATAGTAACCCTTTCTTCCCACATCAAGCTATCCATGGGACATTTGTTGAATAGGTGTTCCCCTATCTCTTCACTTGATCGACATAGTAGGCATATGGATGGTCCTGCAAATTCTCTCTTGAGGAGATAGTCCTAGGTTAGAGTCTTTGATATGACCCGAAGGGGGGAATATATGGGATTAAATGTATATGATATGAACCCAGGGGGGAGCATAAATGGGGTTAAATGTACATGTAATGTGTAAATGAATATGTAATAGAGTTGGCCTAATATTAAAGGGGCAACATCTGTAATGTGTGAATAGGTATATATAAAGATTATGTAGTCAATATTGAGGACAAGTGAATTGGGAAGTATGACTGTATTGGGTATTTTGAGGAGGTTCTCCTATTCTTTAAGGAGTTATTATGTAACTTATCTCTCTTATCTATCTTGGAGTTGTGCTCCATGCTCACATTGGTGTACATGGTTTGTAATTAAGGTTTATTATGACATCTTAAGCATTTGGTTCTTAACATTCTTCTTTTTCACCAGTAGTCATAAGAAGGAGGCTATCTTAGGCCATAACTTCACACTCTAGACTTTGTCTCGAATTGGATCTTTCATAATAAAATGAAACGTGGCCTCTAGATGATAAGATTTCTTAACATAGAAATTCCCACTGCCTTGATTTCTCCATCATAGGATGTCCTCTCTAGTTTGAATAGGGATTCTAATGGATTTGAGATAGATATATAGAAATTCCCTATCCTTTGCTAATATTACAACTGACCAACCCTCTTCCTTTTCCCAAATACAATATATGGGATGTTGGTTGAATCTTGGTTCAATCTAGTATTGGTGCACAAACTTCCATCCATGATTGAGTAGTAAATCTTGAGTATCCTAAGGCTTAGGTTTTCAACTAGGACTAGTTCATGTTACCATGCACTGTCTCAAAAGTGCACTAATGTTCCTGCTTAGATTTTCCAAAAATAGTTGTTTTGGATTAAGGATTTGTTGTTCCATACATTGGTCCAAACTGGTGATCCTAGACAATAGCCATCCATTATGATTAAGTCTTGTTCATTAATGTTAAGAGCATATTTAGATATCCATACCTGGCACCACAAATCCACTTTACCTTTTACCCATATCCACCACAATTTGGATGAAAATACCTTTCCCATGATGAAGGGTTATCACAGCCCCAAATCTCCCACCCATTTAGGTAGGTAGAGAGTATCCTAGGCCACAAGGGTTCACTTGTGTTTCTTGGTGGGTCCCCCATAGAGAAAATAATATTGGAGAGCTCAAACACTTTTGAGGACTTTGGCTAGAGCAGCCAACACTAAGAAGAGATAAAGAGGCAAGGACTGGAGGACATTCTTGAAAAGGGTTATTTTACCAAGGAGAGTCAAGAAATGGAAGGTCTATGAATTGATCTTTGCTTCTAGCATGGACAGTACGTCTTTCGGTCAAGAGACATTTCAAAGGTTATTGGCAAAGAGAGGGGCACCTAGGTACTTAGATGGGAGGGAGCCCTTCTAGAATCCAATAATTCATAGATTGTTGACCTGGACCCTCAGTGAAGTGTTAAAGAAGAAAAACAAGGATTTATCAAGATTTATTTTAGTGCTAGAGGCTAAAATGAAAGTATCAAGTAGTAGTTTTAAGGTCTATGCTTCCCTAGCTATAGGAACACCAAGCAGCATAATGTTATCCACAAATTGAAGGTGAGAGTGAGGGTCAAAGTAAGGGATAAGTATTAATCCTTTGATTCATTCTTCAAGAAGAGACACCTTGATTCTTATACGCAATCCTTTTGCTGCTAAAATAGAAAAAAATGGGGAGAGGGGGTCCCCTTGTCAGATATCGAAGGGATGAAGGTGTCGTAGGGAGAACCATTTTCCAAAATAGAAAAAAGGCTGAAGAGATGAGGTTATGAATCCAAAGAATCTAGTTTTGGAAGAAGCCAAAAGCTTCTAGAACTCAAGGGAGGAAGGTCCAACTTAACCGATCATGGGATTTAGACATGTCCAACTTGAGAATCATGCACAGAGTTTTGTTTGATTTCAAATAGTGGATGGCTTCATGAGCTATGATGATGCCATCAAGGATTTTTCACCCCTCCACATAGCCCCCCTATTTCAAGGAGACAATCTTGGACATGATGGGTTTTAAGAAATTGGCTATAGCCTTGGTGATAATCTTATTAATAACATTGAAAAGAGAGATCAAATTAAACTTATTTATAGTATTGGATTCCTAGTCCTTGGGTATAAGAGTAATGAAATTCGAGTTGAAGGATTTGATGATGTTCTGGTATATCCTAGCACTTTCCACAACATCCCAGACTTCTCTACCAACCACCATCTAGCACCTTTGGAAAAACTGCATGGTGAAACCATCTGGCCCCAAAGACTTTTTGAAATCCATGTCCATGACTATCTGGGAGACCTCATCAAAAGAGACTGAGTGAAGCAGGATTTCATTTTTCTCTAGAGATACTAAGTTGGGGATGGAGAAAGTAATCAATTGAATCATTTCTCTATCATCACCAATTGGTTCCATCAAAATGTGGCTAAAGTGATATCTAAGTTTCTTCTCAATATCGTATTGCATTTCCAGCTTCTCTCCCGCTGTTGATTTGAGGCTGTGTTATCCTCAATATCTAGGGATAACTAGGAGATCATGTCTCGAGGCCCATAGGTCCTAGACATGGAGTACCAAGAGCAGGATTGACCTGAGCATGGCCCTGGAAGGCCCATTCTTCTTCTTCTTCACCAGACTTGTCCTATCAGCAACAACAGCTTCCATCACCATCGGCTTGGACTTGCATCAGAGAAGACTCTTGCTCCATGAGGTAATTGGTCCAAGGTATCATGGTATGTGTCATGTTTGATCATTATAACCTTCTTATATATGCATCAGGTTCCTTACATTTCTGATAACTTCTTGGATCTTACACTAATCCACTTGACCATTGTTGGGGTGATTAATAGCAAGCTTATGTTCATGGGTTTTGGTTAGCCACCAGGGGGGATTTGCAGAGCCATCGTCCGCTCCCACCAGTCTATCATTTTACATCTTATCTCCCACACATCCATCCCATTCCCCTAGTCTGTCCATTAGGATGACCTTTTGAGGGTTATACTTTGTCCTGTGGGAAGAAGGGGCTAAAGGCCCAGGGGGTAAAAGCAGCTAGTAAAAGATCAAAGCCATAAGAAATAAAACCTAGAGATGCTTCGCCTAGGGATCCCCGAGCAGGAAATAAAAGGCCTCTCGATAAGAAACTAAAGGGACCCTAAGAAAAATAATAAAACAAGACCTAACCAAGAGGATGGGAGGTCTCATCATGAGCCGGCCCATTATGTTCATAGGTATCCAGCAATATGACATTGCCATTATCTGGTCACCACGCCAGGGCAGTGACCTTTGGTTTCATGGCCAAGGGAAAGGGGGTCTCATCACGAGCCAGCCTTATCATTTCTGTGAAGATACCAGTGGGTAACACTATCAGCTCTGGTCACCACGCCAAGGCAGTGTCCTCTGGTCAGACCTTGAAGTAAAAAAGAAAGAAAAGCAATAAATAAAAGAGTGAAGGCAATAAAAGGGCTTGGAAAAAGTGCATCCATGACGGGTACAGCTCACCTCCTATAGAGGCACCCACGGACAACACCTACCCCTGGTCTTACTATAATTGGACATCCCTAGACCATATCACTTCATGAACATGGCTTGAATGATCCTCTGAGGAAAATTTCCTTTTCTTGTGGGTATTAGCCCAATAGGTTTTTCTGTTGGTTTCTCCAACTTTGTATAGTAGATATGTGTAATGTCTTTGAGCTCTTAGATGATATGTTAGGAATTTCATGCATGTATTTGATAAATTTAATGATGAAATATGATTGACATTTCTATGATCCCGAGGACTGATGAGCCCATGGAGGGCATATTTTTTGATGTTCAGGACCATGCCCGACGGACAGGTACCAGTGGACGGGTACGCATGGGGATATGATTAGCTCGGACCTCCATGGGGCTGAAGAGCCCATCAGATGGTTGCTTGGATGGCAGAGACAGGACAACGTTGTGATGAGCCACTGCACGAGAAGGAAGAAGGATGTTATACCCAGGACACTTTGGCAAAGCCCAGCCTAGGGGGGATCACCTACTGCAGATGGGACGTTTGCTTTTGATGGACAGGACGTCCCCTGAGGTAGTTGGACGTTGTCTGGAGCATGTGGTAGTGTGCTGGGATCATTTGGCACATGTGGCAACTTGGAGGAGCCCTAGAAGGGCCAACATTCTGCTTCCTGTATGTTGAGCTTGCCCAAAAAGGGCCAACGTCTCCCTCAGAGGGGCCTGATGTCTCCTTTTTTAGCTCATATTATGACATTTCTTAGCATTTAATGTAAAAACAGTGTAAAATCAAAGGTCAGCCTTGTCGGCTGTTTTAATGACCTAATTTTTAAATTAAAGGTCGTTTGGATGATATAAATAGAGGACGTTGCCTCTCATTTTTACATAACACAACTCACTCTCTTGTGAGAGATCATTTTTAGTTTTTTTTCTTGGGATTTTTGCTCTTGGAAGTGAGGCACAACTCTTGTGGAGGATTGTTCTTGGCATGTTATGGTGTTTTCTCTCATTGGAAGGTTTACAACTAGGGTTTGATAAGGTATCTTCATGATTTGTAAGTGTATTTCTCATGCAAAACTTCTTAAATGAATGGTTGTAGGTTAAATATCTTGCATTTATTGTTACATTGCTATTATATTTGCTTAATCTTGAAACCCTAGGTAGCAAGCACACAAGTAGGTCCTTGCTATATGTCCCCATGATTGAAAACTTGTTTTAGCCAATGATTAAGGAGGATATAGCCTAGCCAT
This sequence comes from Picea engelmannii, assembly GCA_009831015.1. Lineage (NCBI taxonomy): Eukaryota > Viridiplantae > Streptophyta > Pinopsida > Pinales > Pinaceae > Picea > Picea engelmannii. The sequence goes on from ML794527.1 coordinate 116,178, forward strand.
TGCTACACTAGTTCCCCTTTTTATGAGTTAGCATTTAAACATAAGTTGAAGAAAGAGGACGTCCTAGGCCTAGTTAAATCTACACCTAGGGTTTTGACATTTAGGGTTTGAAGGGCCTTGCTCTTGCAACACTTTTCACCCTTAGATTTATGTTTTGAAGCTAGCTGTTTTGCCAAGGACATTTAAGGAAAGAGGGAGGAGCATGAGGCCTTGCTTAAGCAACACCGTAATGAGCCTCCTCCCCTTAGGGTTTTGACTCTAGGGCCCTGCCATTGCAGCACCATAGAGCCTAACTCTCTTATCTTTAGATTTAAATCCTCCCGAGATCTTGCCCTTATTTTTGACTCCATAATACCCTAAGGCACTAGTCTATCTTTCCAACATTGAGCTTATTGTGCCAAAACAACTTTTTCAAAACTCTTAAATTTGAAACCCTAACTAACCCTAACGTCTACTAACCCTAGATTAATGATGACGTCATGCCTTGTTTGAGCTCTTGGTTGATAGAAAACATTGTGGCTAAGTCATCTAAAGATAGACATTGATGTATTGATAATTCTCTTTGGCCAATTTGCAAAACGTTGACCTCCTTGTCTATCAAACTAACCCTAAAGGAAAGTTGACGTCACCCCTAGTATAGTGACGCAGTAACCTTTATATGTGAGAAATCGATGATATTTAATGCATTAAGCTAATTTAAGGATTAATCATTATTATTGGATGCTATATCATTCTGTATTTATTGAGAAGTAATATTATAAGACATAGTCATTATTGCAATCATTGAATTCGTCAATAATTACGGATGTATGTGCTCATATATGATATTGATAGTCATTAATTAATGAAGTATTAACTACTGTTGCACGTATTAGTGTTATTGTTGCCTTGTCTCGCAAACAGGTGCCTCCTCTGTGGCATATCTTCATTTTGACTATCTTCTCGGCGGTAATCTGTGAAAGGGAAAACTTCCCTTGATCCTTTAAACCTTTGCCTTTCAAAACCCCAGATTTCCAGGGACATCTCCCTTGGGTTTAGCCACCCTAAATAGAAAGAGCCCCACATCGAGGTGACAGTGGGTGGGGAATATCCTGTTACGCCAGTTTGATCCTTACCTTTCAGCTGCTTGACCTAAACTACAAACTGAGCGATAACAGGCTGGATATATGATTGTAGTTCCATATCTTCATCATGGAGTTATGAAAAAAAATGGATTCCTGGTCTCCTTCCTTAATCCATTTGACCCTCGACTTTTGTCTCCATAGAGTTTCTTCTTGATGGGCCCTAATGTCTAGTTATTTTTGGATATAGGCCTCATGATCCACCGTGACTTGTGTCCTCCCATCACAAATTATTTTGGCATGCAACCTATCCATTTATCAATCTATTTGACTATGAGCTTTGAATACATCCCCAAAAAATTACCTATTCTAATTCTTAATGTATTGTTTGATGTGTTTGAGCATTTGTTTAAATTGAAACATCTTGGTCCCCCTTGGTGGAACAAACTATTTCCACCATGAGGAACTACTTGGTAGAAATTGGGATGTCTTAGCCAAAACACTTAAACCTTAAGGGTTTCAGCATTGGTTAAGCAACAATTTCCCAAGAGAGACTGATCGACTAATGATCAAACCCTATGAAGAGGAGTATTTTTTTTGTTACATCATTCATGCCTTGCATGATATTTTCTAAGACTAAATATCATTCAAGCCTTATAACTATCTTGCAAGCACCACCACATTTATTATTCCAAGTGTGACATCCATTGGATGTTTGAATGTTAACCAATCTAATATTTTCAAACATGGCTTTGAAGGGCACACTCTCATTCTCTAGTCCTCGGTTTCCTCCTCTATTTCCGTGGAGTGAGGTGATCATATTAAAGTCACCCCCAATGAGCCATGGTTGATCCACATTGAGTTTCTTGATGGTCACTAGACTATTTAAAAAGGGGCCTTTGGACAAAGGGTTAACATGCCCATAAGCATTAGTGAGGAACCCATTGTCTTGGGATTCGATTAATCTATAGTTGATTGTTAGAAGATTGGGTGAGCTCAAAAAATGTTCCATCTTCACCTTAGTGGGATCCCATAGTATATCCAACCCACTTCCTAACTCCACTACACTAACCACCATTGATTCATTGTTTCTCCAACATTTACTAGTTGTTGTTGACATTGCTACCTCATCACACTTAGTTTCTTGTAACATGAAAATAGAGGGTGTTTCATGGACTATAATGTGCTTTAGAAAGACCTGATTACCTGGAAAATTAATACCTTGTGTATTCCATGATATTACCATCATTTATAAACCTTGGGTTGTGATAGGAAGTATTTTTTTGGAAGCTCCAAATGTTTCCTAGAGTCAACCAATAATTCCCTTGTCTCCTCTAGTTTCTGCTTCAGAGTTTTTGTCCCACATTTATTTTCTTCAATTTTTGTATGCTTCTGGGATTTTAGTGGATTTTTTTTAACTCTCATATTTCCCTAGGAAATGGAGCTCTAAGATCCATCTCCAACCTTTGATTCCCCCTTAAGTAGGCCCCTCTATAGATTTCTTAGTTTTGGATGTGTGAGCTTAGTTATGTGTTGTTCTCCATGTCACTCTATAAGGGATGGCATATCGATATCAGTCTATGCAACCTCGGTTGATGATTACAACTTCGTGAGACATCCTCCAGGACACGGACTGAGTGAGTCGACCTGTGTGAGAGACCATGAGTTGGGTGTGCCCATGATATGGGTGTGTCGTTCCTCTCTGAGACTGAGATGGATCGGTGTGTGCCCCTATATGGGGTGAGGGTGCCCATGAGATGGGTGCATCGATGTGTGTGCCCATGTGGGGTGAGGATGCCCATGATATGGGTGTTTCATTTGAGATGAAACGATGTGTACCCCTGTGAGGGGTGAAGGTGCCCATGTGATGGGTGTATCATTCTCATTTGTGTAGAGAGTTGAGACGATGTGGTACTCTAGATGATTCTCCTGTGCGACTCAGTGAGATAGAGATCTGTTGAGTAGGATGTCCTTGTGGCTGAGCATAGGTGGATGTGCCCCTAGTGTTTGAGCACTAGTGGGTGTGTGAGATCCCTTGGTATATTTTCTAAGAGTAAGATTTACCTGAAACTCTAATTGTGATGTAAAGGGTACAGGTCGGCCCCACCATAAAGTGAAAGATAATTAATGTAAAAGATAATTAATATTGTAATTATTAATTATATTCTGAGTTATTGAGATCAGCCCTGTTGTGCCAATAGAAACCACTTTTGATGTGTCCAGACTAGTATAAATAAAGGTGATTTCCCCATTGAGGAAACACACAAGTCACATGTAATTTCAGAATTTCAGCAAGTACATCTTCTAGGGCTGAAGTGCGCACCTCTCTTGGGAACTAGCTTCTTGGTTTTGGAGAGAACCCTTTTGTGTGTTAGGTCTATGGTGTGGGAGGTCTTTCTCTTGAGAATATAGCAAAGGATTGTTGGGTTTTCTTCCCTTGTTGAGAAGGGTTTCCCAGGATATTTCTTGTGTTCTTGTGCATGGTATTTCTTCTTGTGATCTTGATTATTGTAGCAATTGTGAATGGTGTCGTTGCATTTGTTTATGGTTGAAGTAAATGCCAAAAATGAAATAAACCTCATGCTTGAGCCAAGCATAGTGAAAATTCAACATGGTATCAGAGCATAGGTCTTGAAGAACCCATTGCACAATCTTCAAGAAAGTCGTCCTCCTCTTTCTGCATAACCATACAACCTCTTAGGCTTTCCAGAAAATATGTACGACCCTCTCTTTTTGGTTGTTCTAGCACTTACTACTTGGAATTTGGGGCTGAAAATTGCATAGGAGTGTACGGCCTCCTTCAGCGCACATCCAGCAAGCTTCAAATTGCAATTCCAATAATTTTTTATTTTTGGCCCTAGGGTTTCGCAATTTTCTGCAGAAAATTAAGATTTAGGTTTTTTGCAGTTCATTGAAGTAGATTTTCATCTCACCATTGTTCTTCTGACTTTCAAGGATTCTTGTTGGCAGTCATAAGCCCAACAAAACCAAAATTTTCTATCCTATCCTAGCCATTAGGTTTTCTAGCCCAGTTGGCAAGGGTTTGTGAAGAATCTGAAAATATGAAGAACAGAACCTTGGTGGAAGATAGGCTTTATGGATCGAGCAACTTCAATTCCTGGAAGTCAATACTTCAGATCACTCTTGAAGAGGAAGATCTATTGTGGACAATACAAAATGTTTTATGAGATACAACTATCAATGAAGAGAAGGAAGAAAGTAATGAAGATGACGTCCAGACAAGGAAGATAATCATCTACTCAGTAAGAGATCATCTCATGCCTTGTATTTCCAACCTAAAGACAGCTTATGAAATGTATGAAGCATTGAAGAATATGTTTGAGAGTGACAACGCCCTCATAGCTCTTACATTGAAGGGATAGCTTCAAAATATCAATATGACAAAAGGTGACATCGTTGTTTCCTTCTTTATGAATATGTCAGAGATCAACTAGGTGCCATTGCAGAAATCATATCTGACAGAGAACTTGTTTTGACCACTCTCAATAATATTCCAAAACATTGGGAACCATTTCTTCGAAGTATCAGTGGAAGAGAAAAAATACCTACTTTTTATCGTCTATGGATAGATTGTACCCAAGAAAAAATTAGACTTAGAGCTAGAGGAGTGGAAGACTCCCCTCATGATGAAAATCATGCTCTTGCACTTCATACAAATAAAGGAGGAAGATTTAAAAGAAACTTTAGGAAAACATTCAAAGATGAGAAGACTTCATCAGCTTCAGTTTATGATCAAAGAAAAGACATGTCAAAAGATCCAGTGCTTCAGATGTGAAAAGTATGGACACTTTGCGAGAAATTGTCCTACCAGAAAGAAAGGGAGACAATATGCTTCCACCACTGACATTGATCCTGACCCAATGAAGAAAGATGAAGACATGAGAAATGAGGATTACTTCCTCTAATCTTTCTCGGGAAGACCAAGTACAAAGAGTGAGCATAATTATAGACTAGGGTAAGTTGTTGTACTACATTCCTTATTTTATTTAATCATTAACCTGTAGTTGATTGCATTTTGGAAATGAAGGGTATTATCCCTGGTGTGGGAGCCCTCCTGACTTGGACTATTATCCCTAGTATGGGAGTCAAATTTTTCTTGATTGATTATTATTCTAGTAAAAGAGGCCATTTTGGTTGTTATCCCTATGGGAGGCCATCTTGGTTATTAGCCTAGTACAAAGATCATCAAAATATTGTAGAGTCAATAGAGCACCTGAGAAGACATGAGATATGTTAAATTATGAGCTTCATTTCTTATGCGGATTAATTCTTTTATTTTCTTCAATACTTTGATTCCAGATTAATACCCTTCAACAATACCAAATCATAACCAAATAGCAATAACTGTGTAGATAAGTAAGCATGCACATAAACAACACATATGCCCTTGGGAAACCCTATACAAATATCCACCATGAATGTTATGTTCTTAAAGAGCTTGCCAAGATGACTCTGATCTGAAAAAGACCTAAGAGACCTTGCTAAAATACACCTCTGATATGTTGCTTCTATTGTTGATATACAACACTGATATGTTGTTGATAAACGCCTCTAATATGCAGCCTCTATTTTTTATATACAATATGGATATGCTTCTTTGGTATGTTGTCTCTTTATCATTGATATGCTCCTCTATTACTTCACTCTTAACATGCATATCAAACCGTGTTGAAGAGAGGGGTCGACCTCTGCTTATAGAGGTTGAAGAGGAGAAGAGGAGAGACTCAAAATAGTAACTTCTTTACATGATTTAATCATAACTCAGCTTCACACTTTAGTTCTAACTTAGAACTAGACTTGAGACTGGTATACTTTAGTTCGAAAATAGAACTAGACTTGAGACTTTAGTTACAACTCAACATTACACTTTAGTTCAAAAATAGAACTAGACTTGAGACTTTAGTTACAACTCAACATTACACTTTAGTTCAAAAATAGAACTAGACTTGAGACTGGTATACTTTAGTTTGAAAATATAACTATACTTGAGACTTCAGTTACAACTCAGCATTACACTTTAGTTTGAAAATAGAACTAGACTTGAGAATTCAGTTACAACTGAACATTACACTTTAGTTCAAAAATAGAACTAGACTTGAGGCTTCAATTACAACTCGACTCTTTACAAGGAAATTCGAAATTCTCTTCATGGTGGATAATGTTACATGTGCCAACGCACTAGATCAATACATTTATATCATTTGCAATATTAGGAATATCGTTTGTTTCTAGCTCATAGGAATTTTATATTTAACCTAACTTTTGCTAGATTCCTTGACTTTTGCTCATGGCTCACAAGGTTTGACTAGGCTCACAGAGGTTGTACATTCCCCCTAAATTTTGCACTAGTCTATCTATTCTCACAGAGTTTGCACGTTCCCCCTAACTTTTGTAGTAGATTGTCTATGCTCACAGAGGTTGTACGTTCACTCTGACTTTTGCATTAGACTCATATAGCATCTCGTTTGTCCTGAATTTTGGTTTGACTCACAGAGGTTGTACATCCCCCCCTAGCTTTTGTCAATACCTCACAAGACTAGTTGATTCTCCAAATCTCCTTGGCTAGCCTCAGGGTGGCTCATATGGCCTCTCATTGGAGAATGACTATCGATGCTGCCAAATTTAACAAGATATCTCTAGGATAGCAAACATGAAAAGGAAGATATCTATCCTTTAGACTTCAGAGGAAGTCAAAATATTTAAAAGGAAGGTAGAGATAGTACCTTCTTCCCCTTCAACAGTTCAGAGGGAGACAACCATTGATCCAGTCAATCCAGTTAATCCAGTTGCTCCAGTTGATATTCCCAGAGACATTACAGTAGGCCATAAAAGTCCTGTTTGGGCTTGACAAAATCTGCAAGAGGCAGAGGGACATGCAACTCCTCAAGGCACATTCCGAGAGAACAAGAGACCAAAGAGAATTTCGAGCTACTTTTCAACCATGAGTCACATCATTGATTCTGAACCTTCTTGTCATGGAGAAGCGACAAGTGAGTAGGTATGGCAAGATGCCATGATAGAATAATATCAGTCCATCTTGAAGAATGATGTGTGGGATATTGTTTTGAGACTAGAAGGGAAGTTTGTAGTGACTTCCAAGTGGATCTATAAGATCAAGCATGCAACTGATGTAAGTGTCGAGAAATAAAAAGTAAGATTTGTAGCCAGAGGACTCTCACAAGTAGAGGGAGTTGACTATGATGAGACATTTGATCCAGTAGCCCGATACACTTCCATCCCTACTATCATTGCACTAGCTACATCCATGAGTTGGAAACTACATCATATGGATGTAAAGACAGCCTTTCTCAATGGTGAGATTGAGAATAAGTTTATATCGAGCAGCCAGAAGGATTCGAAATACATGACAAGAAATCTCATGTGTGCAGGTTGAAGAAAGCCTTGTATGGACTAAAGCAAGCACCTCGTACTTGGTATGAGAAAATGGATAGATTCTTGATGAGTTTGGGCTTCAGTAAGAGTTTTGGTCATCCAAACATATATTATCATATTGTTGGTAACAAGTGCCTAATCTTGGTCCTGTATGTGGATGAATTATTCCTCACCAGTTCAGAAAAACTTATTGATGAATGCAAGTGAGCATTGACTTCTAAATTCGAGATGAAGGATCTGGGTATAATGCACTACTTCTTGGGACTAGAAGTGTAACACCCTGTTTCCCCAAAAATTGTAATTGATCCTAATACAGGAATTACCATGCTAAAGCATGATGAAAATGTGAACGTATGATGTGAAGGGACCTTATGAAGAAGGTCGATAAATGTAAATAACATTATGAATTTATATTACAGAACTGCTGAGAGGGG
>ML794527.1:132372-142965 GCA_009831015.1 Picea engelmannii
AAATTAATGGCTCGCAGACTGGTAGGCGGATGTCTTGATGAGGGATGGGATGGTGAACCGCCCATCCGTAGGGACGTCAGGCCTGATCAGTGCGAGGGAAATCGTGCCACACGCAACCTCGAGAGAGGATAAGGCGTATGGCTAAAACGATTTGAAGGAGGGCAGACGCGAGGGGAACTCTGGCAATTTTTATGCAGAGTGAGTGATCGCAGAGAGGATGGGATTGCAACCTTCGCTCCTGGGCACTGGCAGACAGGGAGACGCAGGTCTCAAGACATCGTGGTCTCAGCTCGGGGGTGGCTAGTGGTAAATCCATTAGGAGTCGCTACGCCTACGGTTGGATGGAAACGAGCACCCCTCTCAGCAGTTGATTCCATTGCTGAAGTTATTTCCGATAAGTGTTTTGCTCGTATTACATCTTGAATTAATATGCTGTCACATATGTGCATAGACTTGTGAAATTGCAAATGTTTCCTGTGTAAGAATGTCTCTGTAGAAATTGATGATATGGAGTAGATGTTAGCTCATAGAACTTGTGAAATTGTAAATGATTTCATCATGAGAATGACCGTGTAGTGATTGATATGAATGAGTTGATATATGCTTAACACCAAGGAAACCGTGCTCGACTTACATTGATAAATGAATCTAACCATGCCCATCCGTTCTCGGAAAGCTGTCTCCCTTTATCTGCTTCCGGAAATGCCCCGGTAAAGATCTCTTCATAGAGATTCCCTCCTCAGAAAGGTTCACTAAGAACCCAGAATAAGGACTTGAATGCACAGGCCTTAGCAACCCCGCACGAGGAGGAACGATTCTATTAAGGTTCCAAGATAGTAGTGTTATGAGGAGTGACAAGTCAACGGATGAGATCTCGTCGGAGGATCCATAGTCATTCACGACCATTAGATTGACGACAGTAACGCAGGCGTTACACACCTTGCCCCTTTGCCCTCTATCATCGTGAGCAACAAGAAATTGGGATCGTAAACTCCAAGACCCAAAAGAACGAATCTAGAACGTTAGATCTCGGTCCAATTATCCTGTAAACCGTTGGATCAGGAGGAGTTTCACGGAGTATAAATTCTGGAAGGGGAGCGTGCAGGAGAAATGATCTGAACCGTCGGATCTTAGATCATAGTCCTGACAGCCGTCAGATCTAGAGAAGATGCGTCGGAGTTAAGCTCTATTGTGCAGAGGAAGAGTCCTAGCCGTTGATCTCGGAAGGACACATGTCAGCGTTCTGGGGAGTCGTCGGGATTTCACCCATCGGAGAAATTAGGAGTGTAGAACCGTTGCAATAGGAAGTCGCGATTAGCAAATTCCCGATAGGATCTAAGCCATCCAAACAGCAAGGACACGTGGCAGAGGATCCCGGAGAGTCGGAGTTCGGCATATCGAGGATTTCGAATACATAGAACTCTTGCCACCCGGAATCGCGATCCGCGATTTACCGATAAGATCTGAGTCGTCCATCTAAGGGACAGGTGTCGGAGATCAAGGCGCTATCAAAGTTTGACGCCTCGGAAATTCGGAGTTTCCGAGGGCATGGAATGCTCGCAACAGGAAATCGCGATCCGCGATTTCCCGATGGGATCAACACCGTCCATCAGCGAGGACGCATGGCGAGAGATCCCAGAAAGTCGGAGTTCGGCATATCGGGAATCGACGTATCGGGGATTTCAAGGACATGAAACCCTTACATCACAAAACCGCGATATGCGAATTCCCGACACCATCATGAACCGTTGATCCAAGGGATGCGTGTCGAGCATCCGGAGAGATTCGGGAATCGGGATATCGCGAGTCCCGGGTACATGTGTTCTGTGTTATCGCAAATGCCGAAACCCCGATGGAAGGTTATACGGCGACAGTCATATGGTAAGTGGTCACATGGACCATGGTATAGCCAAAGGGGTCAACCCTCGCCGGAGTCAACGCTAAGTGATCGGGGAAACCCAAGTGAAAACCCCGACGAGATCTGAGCCGTCCGTTCACACGGGACAGGTGCCAGAGATCGGGCGCCGTCGGCACTTTGTTCATCGGGAAATCATGAAACCCGTAGACAAGTGATATGTGCGCTTTGATATTGCGATCCGTGAAAAGCCGATCCATGGGGAACAGCTGTCAACTAAACAGAGAATCGGGACTTCGACGATCGGGAACCCTGGGGGTGTATGCACATTGTCGTTTGAAACCCCGTAGCCCCGAAGGGATAAGGTTGTGGTCCAGGGAGTCGGTCATATGAGTAGGATTTGAACTGGGAAGGCTAGCGCGTGACGGAGCGCATCGGGGATCGGAGAATCGCGAGTTCCGTGGACATAAACATGGTGACATCGCAAACCCCGAAACTCCGACGGGAGCATATGACTGCGGTCATATAGGAACTAGTCACGTGGACTAGAGAGCCTATCTAGAGGGGGCTAAGACCAGAGAAGGAGATCATCGGGAATCGGGGAATCGAGAGGACAGGGACTCTCAACGGCGGAAAGTCCGAAACCCTGAATCCCAATATTGAATCGGGGATGGGTAGCTCGCTAATGCAACCTCCTTTAAGGGGGATTTCCCATTTGAGGGAGATTAACCCAAATTTTTTTTTAATTACAATAGTGGGTGTGTTACAAGAAGTATGGTAGAGGACTGATGAGATTTTACTGAGTCGAGGATTATATATAGTGGAGATATTAAAGAAGTTCGGTATGACAGAGTGCAAATCCATGCTTACACCGATGGTAATGGATTGGAAGAAAATGAATGACGCTTCTACTGATTCAAGCGAGATTGATCCACATGTGTACCGATAGCTGATTGGATCATTGATGTATTTGGTCAACACCAGACCTGATATATGATATGCATTGAATTTACTTAATCAATTCATGAGTCAGTCGAGGCAGATTCGCTGGATAGAAGTGAAGCATGTATTGAGATATCTACGAGGCACGGTTGGATATGGCCTGAGATATGCCTCCAATGTAGACTTGAGTTTGCAGGGATATGTCGATGTAGATTGGGTAGGAATCCCAGTGGAGTGGAAGAGCACATCCGGTTGTTTTACCTTGGGGTTTTCCATGGTTTCCTGATGCAATAGGAAACAGAGTTTCGTGGCCTTGAGTACCGCAGAAACTGAGTATATAGCATTGAGTGTGGTGTAGATGTTTTGAGGTCCTATGAGGCTGCCACCTAAGGTCTATCATTGAACTTAATATGGCTCTAAGTTTCAACTATGTGGTTGTCTTCTCTTGCTATTTTAGGACAGCAAACAATCACCAAACTTTTTGCTCAATATTTTAAGGGCTAAGTGCTCTTTTAAGGTGCCCTTGCAAGTGTTTTCTTAACTCAATGTTAGCACATGAATAATACATTAAATCACATAACACTACCTCTATATCTTTGACTTTAAAATGTTGATCTACACTTCTAAGAATGCATAAGTTTGACACAATTATTTTTGGTCAACATGACCCTGGATAAAACCCCCCTGGGGAAAACCAGTTTGGGATATATGTCTATATAATGATGATCAAAACATGAGATGCAACAAGTAATACAATACAAAGGAACCTATATACATAGAAAGCTCCTCACGAGCCTTGCCACAAGATCCGGAGAGAGATGTGTCCAAACTCAGGTGCACCCTCTCCCTTTTGTTTCTCTCTACACTGAAGTGAAGCAATCTCCTTCCTCTTTGACCCAATGAAGAAATCCCTCCACAGGAATGTGCTCTCTTGTGCTGCCTCTCCAGTGAAGCTGTCAGAATTGGCTTCCCCCAAGTGAAATTTCTACCAGGTAGTTGTGCATCCACTCATATGGTGCGCCCTCCTCCTAGTAGATGTGATAACCATCAAATAATTGAGGCCTAAGCTGAATGCCTCTCTCCATGGAAGCATGCACCCAAACTCTCCTCTCCCAATGCAACTAAACTCATCTCAAGGATCCCTCTCTTCCTCTCCAAGTGAGCATAACAAGGAATATGCATGCCTCCTCTAGTAAATGTGTCTCTCCTCCATGTAGCATGCGCCCTCTAAGGAATGATGGCTAATCCTCCATGGATAACCTCTCCATGAAAGCTCAACCCAAACAATGCTTCCTCCTCAAGCCAACAAGGGTTTCTACTCAAACCCTCATCAAGTGCTCCCTCCTCTCCTTGAGAAATGTGCCCCTCCTCTTCTCCAAAACTCACAAGTGAAGAATGAATCTCAAAATGCACTATACCCTCACTTTAGCCTCCTTTGGCCAAGCCCTAATAGATCAATGGCCTAGATCCAATCTAGCCAAGTCTAATCAATGGGTGAGATCTCATCCAAAAATCTCACTAAGGAAACCCACTTTCCTTAGTTGCTTTATGTCTATTAATTCACCCACATTGTGAATTAATTGTCACTTTAATGCTTAAGTGACAAATTTCACTTTTGACTTAAATCTACTAAGTCAAAGTGAAATTAGAATCATAAAGTAAAGTACAAGGGTAATAGTCTTCCCCCTTTGTGCTTAGAGACTCATAAGCACATGGGGACCACTTTCCAAGGTACCCAAATCTCAACATGTGGAAGTCTACGAAGTAGTGTGGATTCACAAGCTCCTAACAAATTTATTTGATCATGAGATGGATCCTACCATTATTCATTGTGATAACCAAAGTTGTGTGAAGCTCTCTCAGAAACTTGTGTTTCACGATAGATCGAAACACATTGAGATAAAATATCATTATATCAGAGACATGGTGCAGAGGAAAGCAGTACAGGTGCAATACCTTCCTACACATGAGAGTATTGCAGATATCTTCACCAAACCACTTGCCAAGACAAAGTTCAAGTACTTCCATGAGAGAATTGGCCTGGTGGAGAATGCCTCTATGCCTAAGAGGGAGTGTTGATTATTACATCTTCGTGAGACATCCTCCAGGACACAGACTGAGTGAGTCGGCCTGTCAAAGAGCCCATGAGTTGGGTGTGCCCATGGGATGGGTGTGTCGTTCCTCTCTGAGACTGAGATGGAACATTGTGTGCCCCTGTATGGGGTGAGGATGACCATGAGATGGGTGTATCGATATGTGTGCCCATGTGGGGTGAGGATGCCAATGAGATGGGTGTGTCGTTTGAGATGAAACGATGTGTACCCCTGTGAGGGGTGAAGGTGCCCATGTGATGGGTGTATCGTTCTCCTCTGTGTAGAGAGTTGAGACGATGTTGTACTCCAGATGATTCTCCCCTAAGACTTAGTGAGATAAAGATATGTTGAGTAGGACGTCCCTATGGCTGAGCACAAGTGGACGTGCCCCTAGTGGTTGAGCACTAGTGGGTGTGTGAGATCCCTTGTTGTATTGTCTAATAGTAAGATTTACATGTAACCCTAATTGTGATGTAAAGGGTACAGGTCGACTCCACCATAAAGTGAAAGATAATTAATGTAAAAGATAATTAATATTGTAATCATTAATTATATTATGAGTTATTGAGGTTGGCCCTATTGTGCCAATAGACTCCACTTTTGATGTGTCCAGTATAGTATAAATAAAGGTGATTTCCCCATTGAGGAAACACACAAGTCACATATAATTTCAGAATTTCAGCAAGTACATCTTCTAGGGCTGAAGTGCGCACCTCTCTTGGGCACTAGCTTCTTGGTTTTGGAGAGCACCCTTTTGTGTGCTAGGTCTATGGCATGGGAGATATTTCTCTTGATAATATAGCAAAGGATTGTTGGTTTTTCTTCCCTTGTTGAGAAGGGTTTCCCAGGATATTTCTTGTGTTCTTGTGCATGGTATTTCTTCTTGTGATCTTGGTTATTGCAACAATTGTGAATGGTGTAGTTGCATTTGTTTATGGTTCAAGTAAATGCTAAAAATGAAATAAACCTCATGCTTGAGCCAAGCATAGTGAAAATTCAACAACATCCATATGTTGATCATTTTCCTCCTCCTCAAAGGATAAACCAATTGTCCCTTCTATGACCATTTCCAAATCCCCCTCCCGAGTTTGTGTTGTATTACAATTTTCTCCTTCATTGCTTGAATTTTGACGCTTCTTATCCTCTTTGCTAGTGAGGTCCTCTGCATTTCCTATGGTGTAGAGGTGGTCGATCTCCCCTATTCATCCCATTCACCTTCTACATTCAACAGATCTTAGAAGTTATTGCTAGTATTGGGTTTTTGTGGGCCTATAGGCGTGGTACCTTCTTGACCAAATTTTCATTTTGTAGGTACCTTATCAAAACCTTCTCCATCCTATTCCTCCTTTTCTTTGGTTGAATTTGGTCTAAGATTCAACAAGAAGACATGGAAAAGGTGTCTGTGCTCATGGAACTTACGGCACGTAAAGGGGATATGTTCATAATCTAGAGTTTGAACCCACTCCTCCTCCTGAAATATAATGGTGATTGACTTAGGTAGTGCACTTATTACATTCATGTACACACAGGGCCAGGTGTACGATGTGTATCTTCCAATTCTTGTTACCTCTAAAATATTGACAAAATTTCCCAAAGTGTTTCCAATACCCTCCAGTCTATATTTCTCCTAGAATTCATGTGGTAAAGAATATAGCCTAATCCATATCGGTGATTCAGTAAAATCCTCCTTCTTTGAGCTAAAGCGCTCTGTCTAATACCTCAGGTGTAGCCCCGCGGAGTTGAAAAAATCAAGTCCTTCTTCAAAAACCCTTTCCTTTTCTTCTAAAAACATGAAAATCATAGCAAAGAATCCCTTTGAAACTAACTTCAGATCAAGTTTTCCTTTGGGTCTTCATTGGGAGTTGATCCAACCCATTAAAGATTTATCGGATGGCCAGAGCCCCATGAACTTACTAATCACTGCATGGTATTTCATGTGTTGTGTGTAGTTTCTTATGTTAGTCACGGTTACCTCACACCAAGGATTTCCCACTAGTTTTGGAAAGAAACAATTTTGTTTTTGAGATTTCTAAGTTGTGTTGGTCCCCGCCATAGCCTTCAAATCATGTGTCCCCACATGGCCTCTCCTTATCCCACCCATTTTCACATCTGTGTTGCTCGTCGGGATCTAGCTAGTGACCACATCCTTGAATGAGTGGTTGGTTGGAGCTACATGTGCCTCTATCATTATGTAGAATCAGAGACCATTACCACTGCCACACTCTGTTGGGTCCTAAAAGAAAATATACAAAGAGAAAGTTGTTAACTTGTAAACCCTACACGAAATTCCAGGTATCGCCTCTCATTGCTCCAAAATTTTAAGTCTTTCACAATAAGGACATAATTTTAATATCCCTATTTTTGAACAATTTATATTGAATGTGATTTTTTATTTTTGGACAATTTGTATTGAATGAATATTCTAGAGATGATGTATTGATAACTCTTAGTGATAAGAGCTATATATAAATAAATTATTTTTCTTTACCAAAAAAATCTATTTAATTTGAATTTTAAATAAAGTAGTTATGAATGCCTTGAATTGTCACTTTGTACCTTACTTTGACATTGTCTTAGCCCATTCTTGAGTAATACATGATGCATCTTTGGTACTTTTAAATGCATTTACCTTGACCCTAACAATGATTTAATGTTGATGAATTATCGTCATGACAAGCCAATTGGATATAATCGCTATTGTAAGATGACATTCCTTATATGGAATCTATTTGAGAGAGTGTGGAGGTAGATTTAGTGATAGGAAATACTTGATAACTTGAATATGGTGTTTTCCAACCTTTAGAGTGGGCTCTTCTCTATATTGAACAAAATATTTGCAATTATCAGTATTATTGTTTTTGAACTGGGATTGATCAAAAGCATGTGACTTATCATCATTGTATTATCCTTGCAAAATCCCATTGACTTTGTATGAAGCTAATAAAAGGGACGAACAAGCAAGAAATTTAAGATTGACATATTTATGACCAATAGAATGTTTGTAAAGTTTTAGGGGATCTGGTTCATAAGGAATTTAGGCTTATTTTAAATTTTGTATATAAGAGTGATGTTTTAAAATGCATATGAAAATCAAGATATATAGTAGCATTATATCCTTGTACAACCATTAATAAAAGGATATACTTATTTCTAAATATATTGAGTGCATTGTGCATTTTATAGTGTTGGGTAGTGTTATTTCTCTATGGGTGGATTAATTGTTAAGTCTCTGGGTGAGGCAACTTGTGACTATGATTGATCCTATGGATAGATCATTGCATTCAATGAGAAAATTGGTCCCTTTCATGCTATCAGGTGGAACCTATGTAATGTATAAATGATGACCTATGTAATGTAGAAATGGCATTATTTTCATGAGCTCATCTCCAACCTATGCATGTACTTTATTGATGTTGAGAAAGTGTATTTATCAATGCTCCGATTGGAATCATAGGGAATAACATTGATCAAATCACTACTTTTGCAAGTTAATACATAAATGTGTTCTTATGTATTTTTTAGGACCATGTGTCATTTAGGGTTATACTTTTGCATTTCATTTCATATATTTTCTTGATTCTATGTTTGTTAAAAAAATCAATGTTTATATCTAGGACTTATTTATATTAAAAGTTATCCACTGTTACGAGGAAAATATCTCTATGGCTAGGGGTAAACCACAACGGATGGAAATGACTGCAGAAATAAAATATAATCTCAAGTATGCTATATAAACAAATATGATAGCAAGACAAGATAAAAGGCCTACCTCGTTCAGACGTTCGATGAAGTCCATCATTGAGCACTTGACCCAAAGCAATATACCTACAACTAGTCCTCAACAAACAAGAAACGCAATCATATGGTGATAATATATAATGTTAGCACATTCAATAGCATAATCCATCAACATTCATAAAAAATACACCCATGGAATAAAAATTCAAATATTTGCATGTTAATTGGACGAAAAAAGAGTATTTCTATTCAAATGTAATCAGCAGAAGTGAATGAGTTACAAACTTCCATTTCGGCACGGTTCGGAACCGAGAAACTAAGTTCCTTCCAGCTTGGGCCTCCACCACTTCAATCTTCTACAAAAGGCAATCTCATATAAGAGAGACAATGAGGTTCTCAATCAATAAGGGAAGATCTTGGGGGCTGAACAATGTGTTCAGACTTAAAGGACAAAGGGATGCAGACTCAATGTGAAGTGAATAATTTCTCCAGAGTAACTTTGCTCTCAAAGTTAAATTCTTTTCCTCTTTTCCATAGCTCGGATTTGGCCCATTTGTAGACTTTAGGTGGAACTGAAGGGTTGAGTTGGAATGTTTCCAGTATATGGAAAGCCAAGGATCATAGATCTCGTGACGTGACATGGAAACCCGACACCATTTTTTAATTTTGGGCACAAATCTTGATGTACGTAGGTTGTAGTGGTGCAACTTGCATATAAGCATGTTGTATAGTTGTTAGGGCGCGTATATGTGGAAAAATCATGTTTTTAGCTCTAGGATTTGCAAAAAGGGACTTCAAGTATGCATAGGGAAATGGAAAAAGGCCATATGCGAAAGTATGCCTAGGGTGAGGCAAATCTTGCGATAACAGATGCCCCCTAATGTGTGAGGTCAAAGGAGTATTTGCGATGGCCGAAATACATTATAAAACCCAGAAGTGGAGTAATGGGGAACCAACTAGAAGAAATAGTTGTTCATTACAATCTATACTGACTTTGCATACATGGATGCCAATTCGAATTACATTGCAGATCCATGTGAAAATATACCAAACAGTTGTCCATGGCCAAGAAAAGGCAATACAAAGATGGTTATATGCCAAATGTTGTCATATTCATGAAAAAGGACCAATAAAACTAGTCTCAAAATCAATCTGAAGATATATGTATATAATGGAGTACAATCTAATCTCCCATGATCACTGAAGTCACATAGGTATTGGTCCACTGAAAGGTAGCAATAGATTAAGAAAGTTGCGACTATACACTGATGTCTTCAAGTCTTCTACACAATCCACCAAAGGTGAAAGTCTACATTGTGGGAATAAAGGAGTTGAGGTCGAACACAGTGAGACTTCATTTGATTACCAGTCATTGAGGTATATCGTTAACAAACGCGAGATAGACTAGCAATGATGAAAGTAGGTATCAAGGCACTGAGTACATTCTTACAAGTGTGAATAAAGGAGTCGGGTTCGAACACTCGAAGAATCCATCGATTAGGAGACATTGATGTATTCCCAACTGTCGCTATCGAGAGAACCTGCCACTAATGAATGCAAGCCTCTAGGTACTCATAGGACTGTAGGTCTCGTCTCCAGAATAGATGAGATGAATTCGATGGAAGGAGACATGTTAAAATGAGAGCATTAAGGAATCTCTCATCATTCAGCACAAGGTACAAAGTAGGAGCTTGATGATTTGGAGAAAATCGGACAAAGAACATGTTCACAAACCAACGACCTTGTGTATCTTTCACGTGTGCCAGGTGCAAGCGGTACACAAAAAAGACCCTCTGAATAGCAACCAATGAGGAAAATTGTTGACAAAGGCGAGGAAACCACCAAGAAGGCTAATGGTATACAATACACTACAAGAATCCCAATGTGTGTGTTATCCCCGATATCTAGGGATAACTAGGAGATCATGTCTCGAGGCCCACATGGTCCTAGACATGGAGTACCGAG
>ML794527.1:160333-170410 GCA_009831015.1 Picea engelmannii
ATCATGGAGGAGATCATGGACCTCATGGAGAATATCATGGAGGATAGGGTTATGTGTCTAGATGGTTGAGAGATGTATGGAACTAAAGAGAGATTAGTGGATCACATTTATGAGTTTGTTATCATAGCTCTTGTATAAATAGGAGTGTTACCTCCATTTAAAATCCTGAAGTTTGTAATCTTAGAATTAGAGAGAGCTGTAATCTTAGAGTTGGTTTGTAATGGACATTTAGAAATACAGAATCATACTTTGATTTTGTTGCTTCCACTTTTGAGTCTCCTTTGAAGTGGTGTGCTTGTGGAGTTATGGAGGGCCCCCATGGCCTCACTTGCATACCTATTTTAATTTAGATGTTGTAAGCTTGTGAATTTTTATTAGGAATATGTTTTCAATGAGTTTGATTTCAAGTATGATTGATTTGAATGAGACTTTGTGAGTTGAGTCCTTGTAAGGGGATTGGAGTTTCCAACGAATATTAGGAATTAGATAACATATTTTAGTGTGTATAAGAGATTCTGTGAGTTGAGTCCTTGTAAGGGGATTAGAATCTCAGGCAAACACAAGCACTCTGTTTTTAGTAGGTAAATTTGTTTAAATTGCAGAGGTGTTTACGTGAGAAGGAACCAAAGTACAATCTCTTGTAAAAGAGTATTGGCTCCTGCTACATCAAACCCTCCTTTAGGTAGTTGAATCTTTCTAGATCTATAGATTTTAGGTAGCGCTTCTAAGTTTACCTTTCCGGGTTGACATTAAATTGAACTCTAATTGACATCATCAATTAGAACTAAACATTTTGGCGTCGTTGCCGGGGAAGTGCAACTAGAAGGATTGAGTAATTATTTTTTGCATTTGATTTTATGGACTAATTTGTGGAACTTGGTGACAGCAGGTTCGTAATGGAGTTCAAAGTTTGGCGCATTTTTTTTTGCACATAGTTAATTTAAATTCATTGTTTGTTTTAAACCCCCCATTTTCTCACTAATCCATCTACAGATGAAGAATTTGACGATGATAAACAGGTACTTCTTGGAGAGCAAGAACAATAATGAAGATTGGTTTCAAAAGAACCTTGGGCCAACTCCAAGAATAAGACAGGTTACTCACATCTTTGCAAACAATCAGGTAAAAATTTTAAATCTTGATGTGAGCATTTTTGAATTTTTAATCCATAGATGGCTTCACTGGAAGAATTCTTTTACTGAAAAAAATAAAACATCTTTCAAGTTAATGTAGAATAGCTTAAAAAATAAAAAATAAAACGAAATCTCGTAGAATTTCCTTGTAGAATTTTCTTTTAGTCTTGTTTTTTTAAAATATCATCATGAATAAAAAGAGTTGCTTCATCTTTGCATTTCTATGTCTTGTTTCTGTATCACGGGTGAGCCAGGAGCTTGATTATTGGAGAGCTTTGTCTTCCGAGAGTCTAAACGCCCTCGTGACATTGCAGAAAGAGTGTAGATAATGCAAGGTTTTGTCGCATATCTTAATTGTGTTTTATCCATCCACGCTAACCTGCATAAATAAACAAAACAAGAGATTAGTATGTTCTCTTCCTACGCTTCGTGCGATCAGGAAGATCAGAAAATCAATCAATTTATTTCAAATAAAAATACTCTCACTCGAAATTGATCTTCGCATTCTATCAATTATAAGAAATTTGCAAGCAATATCTTATCTGATCGCATACAAGCACCCAACCACCATAGGATTGAATAAAGATTTTTGGGCTAAGATAGGCTTCTTCAAGACTTTATTGATTCGAAATGCTGAAGGGAAAGCCATAACGAAGTAATGAATAGGAGGCTCCTTAGTTGTATTTCTAGGATCGATCTTGCAATAAAAAAAAAATGTTCCCTCTTCCAGTCCTTGTGTTCGACCTCTCACTCACCATATGCATTTTCACGGTATCATGTGAATCCAAGATTCTCATTATATCATTTTTTTAATCTAATCAATGACAAGAGATGGATGATCGATGAGCTTCATTATCAAGCCTTCTCGATGGGCTTCTCTTTTTCTCATTCAATCTCTAGGTGTTTCATTACATCTGCAATCACATATGGCATTACCAGAGCCAAGATATACTACACTACATAGTTTCCATAAGCATCTTGAGAGAAGGAAACTGCATTTGCAGCTATTTCAGCAACCAAGCAAATACTGTTGTTGTGCTCCATACAAACAATGTTTTTCAGGCCAGAATTATGCCTTTCACAGATGATCGTTCTATTGTAAGTTGTGTTGTAGATGGACAGGCAAGAGCCCAGTCATATCAGTCTACGTTCTTCTCTGTGGCATAGCATTTGTGGTTTTCATAATGGTCATAGTGAAATGCGCAATGGCCTGGAGTGGCCATCGTTCACCTAACAATGAACCCATGAACGAGACATATGTTTGTTGTACTCTTGTTGGAGTCCTGGTAGCTGCATTTGTGACTGATGTGATTGGGATTCACGCAATCTTCGGAGCTTTTGTGTTTTGACAATTCCAAAAACCGAATGAAGTGACTAGAGATCTTGGTGGTCTGGAAAGGTGCAGCAACCTCAATGCAACAAGCAACAAACTCGATGTTTACTCCCAGCAACTTCAAATCTTTAACTCTTTCCTGTCTATCGGCACTTTCTGGGAATGATTGATTGGGACTGATCTCCATTCAAGCGCAATGACAACAGGCTATCAGCGACCACAGGCTATTTACTATGATCAATTACTTGGCACAGACGGCCCATTTGCAGGGATGCTGACTGAAAATCGGTGAATGATGGCGATGGACAGATTTACAACTGAACTCTCCTATTGACGCGCCAGGGTTTCAGCCTGAAGAATGTCGTCGCGGTTACCCGATTCCGAACGTGACAGGTATTGCTTTGATCAGCATTTTCTAATTATGGGGGAGGCATATCCGTTAGACAGATTGAATCGCTCGCTTTGAGGTTGTTGAGCACCTTGCTCACTGAATAAAGGTCTGTTGTTTACGGGCGGGATGAGCTTGACACAACAGTGGTGATCGGTCACCCATATGCTTTAATTGCAGCAAATAATGGATGTGGTTTCGGCGACATAATACTCTTCTCCATGGAGTAAGGCGATGATTGGAATGAAAAGATAAAGGGTGGCATCTTACTGATAGACATGAATCCAGATAAAACCGTTGCATCTTCCTGAGGGCAATATATCAACAGAAAGAACAGTGCAAATGACTGGCACCAAGAAGCAAAGTGAGGCAGCTCAAGAATTGACCAATGAAATTATTAATAACGAGGTGATGATGTCTTGCTCTTTTGGGACCTCGTGCTTAACTGCGGTGTAAGCAGAGCCTCCTTATATTACCAATTATACAATGGATTTCTCCACTCCCTTAGTTAGAGACATATGTTGATTTGATAGCCTTGGAGAAGTTTACTCACAAAATCTTATTCCAAGGCTCTAAATCCTAATCTAGTTTGTGCACCCTAGAAAAATAAAATCGTTACTAATCAATTTTAAATTATAGTGTTACTTTTAATGGCCTTGCTTACTCAAAAGGTGCGGTCGTGAAACTAGTGATGTTATGACTCAGCAAGTAAAATAAATGAATATGAACACAATGCAAAGTCCTAACTTCAATTTCCCATAAATTATATGTTTTTCAAAATGCAATTCTCAATTCAGTTCTGCAATTCTAAATAAAAATGAAACCTTTCTTTACATGCACTAAGATTAATGATAAAGAATCGAAAGATCAAAATGCCAATCAATGTAAAATGCCTAATATTTTTGTATTTTCAATATAAGAAAATGAAAATGCAAGGACTGAACAACAGTTTGATATACAAACTCCATTGTATGTAAACAGAGACAAACCAAGTAGGATATCAAGGAGAAAAAGACCCAGCCCAATATGCAAGGACAATCAAATGAAAAAGATGATGATAAAGGCATCGCCCAAAAATTCAACCAAAGACAGGTTTCATGTCATTCCACAGACACTGAACAGTCACAACAGAGACCCAAGAAGACTCAGCAATCATCAAAACCTACCCAACAACCAAGAAACAAAGGGTGATGTACACGAATGTTCAAGGGAAAATCATGTATGTACGCATCTTGCAGAAGGACAACACGTGTATGTACGCGACTATCAGGCAAAAACCCGCGTATATGTGTCAAAACACAGCCAGGCTAAGGAGAAGGCTAGGAAACTCATACTCAAAGTGAACAGAAACTGTCAAGCAATCATACGACAAGAAACTCGATATAAACGAGAGCAATCTAAGGAGAAAAACACTCCAAACCCTGAAAAAGAAAATTGTATCCCTAGTATGGTCGTCAATTCGGTTACAAGGGAAATCTCTATATGGCTAGGGGTAAACCACAACAGACAGAAATGACTATATAAATCAACTCTAATCTCAAGTATGCTATATAAACAAATATGTTAGAAAGACAAGATAAAATTCCTACCTCGTCCAGACGTTCGATGAAGTCCATCGTTAAGCATTTGACCCAAAGCAATATACCTGCAACTAGTCCTCAACAACCAAGAAACGCAATCATATGGTGATAATATATAATGTTAGCACATTCAATAGCATAATCCATCAACATTCATAACAAATACGCCTATGGAATAACAATTCAAATATTTGCAGGATATTAATTGGATGAGAAAAGAGTATTTCTATTAAAATGTAATCAGCAGAAGTGAAGGAGTTACAAACTACCATGTCGGCACGGTTCGGAACCGAGAAACTAAGTTCCTTCCAGCTGGGCCTCCACCACTTCAATCCTCCACCAAAGGAAATCTCGTATAAGAGAGACTATGAGGTTCTCAATCAATAAGGGAAGAGCTTGGGGGTTGAACAATGTGTTCAGACTTAAAGGACAAAGGGATGCAGACTCAATGTGAAGTGAATAATTTCTCCATAGTAACTTTGCTCTCAAAGTTGAATTCTTCTCCTTTTCCATAGCTCAGATTTGGTCCATTTGTAGCCTTCAAGTGGAACTGAAGGGTCGAGTTGAAACGTTTCCAGTATATGGAAGGCCAAGAATCATAGATCTCGTGACGTGACATGGAAACCCAACACCATTTTTTTTTATTTTGGGCACAAATCCCGATGTACACGGGTTGTAATGGTGCAACCTGTATACGCATGTTTTATAGTTGTTAGGGCATGTATATGTGGAAAAATCATGTTTTTAGCTCTGAGATTTGCAAAAAGAGACTTCAAGTCTGCATAGGGAAACGGAAAAAGCCCTCTGTGCAAGTATGCCTAGGGTGAGGCAAATCTTGCTATAACATCCACTCCCTATTTTTTTAATATATTTTTAATATAAATATTAGTGAAGTTTCATTTTAAGTTTTATTTCTAAAAAAATTCAAAGGATTTCTTTTAAATTTATGGGAAATGTTTTTTAGCAGATCATCCATGAATTGTTGTCTGGCATTGATTCAATGGGCAGCTCATTTTGTAGGTATCTTTTATGTGCCCTTCATTAGATTTTACAAAGGTTATTCACATATGTTAAGGTTTCCCCACTCATATTTCCCTCAACTTGCCCTCCATGGGCCTGTTTGAGGCAATGGGACTCTCCACAAGAATTGCTAACTTGTTGTGGACAACATTCTTTATAGGTTGTAGTAACATTTAAGGGTGAAAAGTAGATAAATCTTAGTTCAAAGGATTATTTTGAATTCTAATGGTTCACAAGCCTCTTATTTGTGGTCATGGCCTTCCTCTTAAGGGTTGCATCTTCACCATGTCTTTAGAGGTCAACATGACATATTACATACAAGTGCAATTTCCTATTCGTTTATGGTGGTGGTTGTATTTCATTTGTGGGGTTTCATTTTCTATGACAATAACTTAACTTCAAGTTATTTTGTCACTTGATTTAAACATTTAAAACTAAATTTGTCTTTATCTTTGAGTTCGAGCCTCTTTTTATGTTAAAGTATGATTGTTTTTAATTAATGATTCAAATGAACCCTATAAAACTTGGATAATTTATAATGTAGGGATTTATGTGAAGTTTGAAACTAGAATATTAGCATGGTGACACATTGTCGCAACCACAAGAACACAACCTAACAAGCTTGAATTATGATTAATTTTTTTGGCTATAGATTAATCATTGAGCTTGGAATTTATTTCTTGTTTTCAATCATTGATTTCTTATTATTCTTTAGACTACTCATATTGAATACCATCACCTTTTGTTAACTAATCATATTGCTCTTTGAATATTTTTATTTATTTTTTACTTGATTTCATCAATCGATGTTTCTTCGTCTACAATATCCATACTAGGGTTTTCCTTGGATTTGTGTAAAGCCCCTTTGTCTTGGGCCATAACATCGTTATTGTTATATTATAATTGCCATTAACTAATCATATTGCTCTTTGAATATATATATATATATATTTTTTTTACTTGATTTCATCAATCGATGTTTCTTCGTCTACAATATCCATACTAGGGTTTTCCTTGGATTTGTGTAAAGCCACAATATCCATACTAGGGTTTTCCTTGGATTTGTGTAAAGCCCCTTTGTCTTGGGCCATAACATCGTTATTGTTATATTATAATTGTCATTAGTGATCTACGCCCATCAAGGTATGAACCTAGATTATTAGCACGGTGACACCTTGTCGTAACCACAAAAACACAATCTAACAAACTTGAATTATAATTAATTGTTTTTTTCCTATATATTAATTGTATCTTGAGCTTTCAAGGGATCTATTTCTTGTTTTCAATAGTAGATTTCTTATTATTCTTTAGACTAATCATATTGAATATCATTTCCTTATGTTAACTAATCTTATTTCTCTTTGAATATTTTTGTTTATTTTCAACTTGACTTCATCAATTGATGTTTCTTTGTCTACAATATCCATACCAACATCTTCCTTGGCTTTTTATAAAGCCCCTAGGTCTTGGGCCATTACTTTCATATTGTCATACTATTGTTCTCATTCGTGATCAGCTCATTATTTGTAATTATACATTCACACACACACACACACCAAGGAGATGTAGTTTTAGGAATCATCAAGAATTATTTTTTAACATAAGATGTAAAGGAGGTTGTCCCCTTGTATCACCCCTCTAGTGATACATCAACAAAATACACAAACTTCCATCATTAAGAGTTGTTCTTAATCGAAACAAAACTTTACATTTTTTTCTTGATTTCAATTAAAAGTAGAAACTACATTCTCTACATGCTATATCCATTTCATTATTAAAATGTAGCATGTGTTAATTACCAAAACATCACAAACAGAGTATGTTTTTTATGTGTCATCCTTATATACTGATGAGGTGTTCTCATTATCCATTGATAAGTTGTCAATGAGATCTAGATCTAGAAGTGGTCAAATCCATGTACTATAATTGATATCATGAGATGAATACAAAATATTGAATATGGCTTAAGTTTTTTCTACCAAATTATTTTCTTTTATCTTGTTTGTGCTCTATTTATTAACACACTATGCAAGAGATTTTCCAAGGAATCAAACTTTGACAATTAACATCATACACAATGTAGAGAGTGGAGAATGTGGCAAAGGTATCACAAATATATGCTTGTCTAAAGGGTTGATAAGTTGATTATAAAATATAATGATAGAAATATAAGTAAAGATAGTTGACCAACTATTTCAATTATGATGGGTAGTAGAGACAATCATAATTTTGTGTGATATAAGGTAGTAAATCAGTGTAAGATTAAAGTAAGGATGCATAGTAAATCATGGTTGGTTCAACTAGCCACTAGGATAAAAAGAAATATTAAGGAAATAGCAAGAAAATACTCCTTGGACTAGGATGGCCTATGTAAATTTTAAGATTCTACCACTTGAAACATACAATGCAACCACATCAAATTAACATGGATTGTTATAGTGAGAATTTTGATTATGTTGATTTATTAGGGAAATTCTATGGCTATGAGAGGGATATTAATCTATAAAATGCAATGGATATTCAATTGATAGTTTGCCACAACATATCTTAGATGCTATTGCAAACAGTGTGATGTTTTATTCTATTATGTAGTGATTGCTTATAAATAAAATGTAATATTACATGCATACTACTCAAAATATTGAAATGAAGTGAGAAAATAAAAGAAAAACTACAATAGTAAAACCAGAGCACATGTTGAACATAAGATGTGTTAATGAATGAAGCTATGTGAGACATTCTCCAGCTTACAAACATGTGAGGTGTGGATCATTGCAGCTATGTGAAGCCTTTCTCTCAGCGTACAAACCTGAGAGAAAGCCCCTAAGAAGGGTTCGTGGTTCCTGCCTGAGACGGAGCTAGGAACGTAGAGATGACCTTCTCCATGAAGAGAGTGAGAAGAACTCCAGATGATTATCCAGTAGGAAAAGCGATCTGATGAGTTGGACGTGCTTGTGGCTGAGCACAAAATGAACGTGTGAAATCCCAAAAGTGTTGGGCGCATCATCATGTGAACAGAAATGAAGATGATGTGTTAGCATCCTCTGAGCAGCAGAGTAGATGAGAAAACTCAAGATGATTCTCCTGTGTGAAGCAGTGGGAATGAATATCTGTACAGTGGACGTGCCTGTGGATGAGCATAGGTGAACGTGTGTAGATCTAGTTCTTTTGTGTAATACAGTGAGTCAGAGCTATGACATCCCTATGGATGTGCCCCTAGTGGGTGTATCGGATCCTTTGCTATATGTTGTTCAAGAGTCAGACCTGCCTGTAACCCTAATTGTTATGTAAACGGTACAGGTCGGCCCCACCTTAATGTGATTAATAATAAATATAAAAGATAATTAATATTGCTAATAATAATAATAATAATAATAATAATAAATTATAAAGTGACATGTTATCGCACAGTTTGTAGCTAGGTCAAAAGGATAGAAGGTAGAGGCCAAACTGGCATAACAGGAACCTACCCCACCCAATGTCACCACAATGGGGAGGTTCTTTCTATTCAGGGAGGTTAGCCCAGGGGAGGCGTCCCCGATAACCTGGGGTTTTGAAGAGGCCAATGTATAAAAGTAAAGGTAAAAGTCCCTCCTCACAGGTTACCACCAAGATCAGATAGTTCGGCTAAACAACCAATAAAAAAGTGTAGCCCCAAATGA
The DNA here is from genome assembly GCA_009831015.1 of Picea engelmannii. Classification (NCBI taxonomy): domain Eukaryota; kingdom Viridiplantae; phylum Streptophyta; class Pinopsida; order Pinales; family Pinaceae; genus Picea; species Picea engelmannii. The sequence continues at coordinate 169,450 of ML794527.1, forward strand.
GAACACCTGCCTGGAACAAGACAATAGCAAAATGATATATGCAGGCTATAATTCAATGGATTAGTACTTCATATAACTATTTAATGTCAATAGATTGGCAATTATAACAATAGATATCAATGAGATCAACGTTTATCAATATAGCAGTGGAGTAATATCAATTCATCAATAAATATTGAGATGATGTAGCCAACAATAGTATTTAATCAATCCCTTACTCAATAAATGCTCTTAATGATCATCTAATTGCTTATCAACAGAAAGTGTTGTGTCAAGATGGAATAACCAAGAGTGACGTCAGCCTAATTAGGGTTAGTAGTTAGTTAGGGTTTCAAATTGCAAAGGTTTTAAGAGTTGTTTGGCCACTATCACTTCAACATTGGAGGCTAAAGATCAGTGCCTGGGGTTATGGAGTCAAAAGGTGAAGGACACACAAGTTGAAGGGGATGAGATTTAAAGGACGAGAGGGAAAGGTTTCAAGGTGTTGCAATGGTAGGGCCTTGAACACAGAACCCTAGGGGAGAGAGGCTCACTCCGGTGTTGCTTAAGCAAGGCCTCGTGCTCTCTCCTCCTTCCCGACAAACGGCTAGCTCAAAGACAAGCAAAATCAAGACAAGAGAGTTTAAAGAGGGAGAGTGTTGCAAAGGCAAGGCTCTTTCATCAAACCCTAAAATAAAAACGACCCTAGGTGTAGATAACCTAGGCCTAGGACGTCCTCTTTCTCTTGAAATTTAAAAGTACGGCTAGCTTAAGGGAAGAAGATAGAATGAGTGTAGCAATGGCTAGGCTCTCTTCTTCTTCTTCAATGGCTTAAAAGTTTTTTCTATCAGGGGACATGAGACAACGACCTACTTGTGTGTTTGTCCCCTAGGGTTTTGATTCAGCAATGTATATATATAAATAGAATGCAAGAAATTAAACTACAACCATTCAATCAAGAAGTTTTGCAGAAAAATACTTA
>ML794527.1:173266-197656 GCA_009831015.1 Picea engelmannii
ATATATATATATATAACTGAAAAATAATCAACAATGCAAAGCAAACTACTTACCTACACTTACCTTTGTCTGGACGTTTGGTGTAGTCAAATAACCAATGAAGCCAATCCAGTAATGTCCCACAATACCTGCCTTTGTGCTTCATCAGAACAGTGACAAATCAAGCACAAAAATGACATGGGTTAGAGCATATATCATATTGTCGAAAGTCATAAAGTCTAACTCATGGAGGCGGGTGGGAGGGAATAAATCTTGCCAAGTCCATCTCTGAGGAAAGTACTCAATCCGCTTCAAGAAAGGGTCATGAGAAGAGAAAGGTTCAGAAAACTGACTCAAATGGCCTGCAAACTGGCTACCTAGGGCATCCTCATGCTCTGAAGTCAAGGAAGGAATCGACAAAGACCTAGCAGACGACTGGGAAACTATCAAGGGAAAGTTGAAAAACTGGGATAACTAACTCAAACTTGTAGTATCCAATCGACCCTTGGAGTCTAGGGTTTGCCTAAGAGGAAGCTCAACATAAAAGATATACTTTCCAACTACACCTTTAATGGACAAGCACGGTAAAGTAATAACAGGTGGCTGGAGTGAAAAGTCATGAGAAACCTTTTTTAGGCAAACCATGTTCTTGTTTGCATCAAAATCCGAGCAGAGTAGTGGTTGATAATCATCTTCATAAAATAAATCCAAAAGCTCAGAGGAACAATCATCAAAGTCCTCAAGGTATGACCGAAAATCATCAGGAAAACAAGGTGTTGGGTCATCCTTGGGTTCATGGGTAAAAATCTCATCTCCTTGTTTCCACTGGTGAAGAATAATCTGTTGTGATAATTGCAAAGGCAACACTTGGAAATGACTTTCAATGTCGTAGACGGGACCCATATCATAACCAACTATATCCCACCTACGTCTCCCAACATGTATGAATTCCTCAAAATTATCAACAAAGTCATTATCTTCATCATAACATGAGGGGATTAAAACATCTGACACTTCATTCTCCTCCTCCTCATTTCCTTCATCATAAAATAAAACATTATCAAAAACTAGGGGAGGGGGGTAACTTATTGTTTCTTCTTGCACAGGAACTTCGAGGACTTTGGTGTTTTCAGCATGCATTATGGCCTCATCCTCAGGAATTACCCCTTCTTCTTCAGTTGTGCAGCACGGAAGGTCTAATTCTTTTGGGAATTTCATTCCTCCTTCATCTGAATCATGCGACAAGGTGTCATCGGACTCCTGAAATGGAAAGCAACTAACCTCATATTCCTTTTGTTGTCCAAGAGGAACAGGCTCATGGATTGCTTTGTCAGAGGGAGGGGCATTTGTTGATACTTCATCATTTTGTTTAGGTTCTGCCTCTTCGTCCATGTCTTCAGGAATCCCACATTGAATGATGGTTTGTTCACCTTCTTCTTGGATATCATCAATAAAGTTTTCACGGGCAAACAAAATTCCCATATTAAAATCACTTGAAGTGAAGAGATCTTTTATCCTGGATAAGGAGATGTTATGTTCAATTCTTTTAGCCATGCCGTAAGCTTCATCAAGCGTGCTTGGGCTCCTTTTACTGAGGGGAAAACCTAGGTGTGCCAGGAGCGCACGGGTATATGTATGGACAATGTACTTGCTTTCAGGACGATGGCCTTCAGGAATCTAATATAGAGTGTGCTCAAACCTACTCTGGAAGTTCCAGAGGGTTTCATTCTTAGTTTGTCTTATATGCTCAAAAAATTTTAGTAGTACTGAGATGTCTTCTAACTGAATACCCCATTCTTCGAGAAAAAATTCTTCCAACTGGTTCATAGAGGCGATGCTAGCATTAGGAAGGTTATCATACCATTTTTTAGCATTTCCACGAAGAGTGGTGGAAAAAAATTTCATCACTACATCTTCGGCATCATCATCGACATGGTGGAGTCTAAAGTAAGAGTAAAATTCATCCATATGAAAGTCAGCTCTTTCCCCATCGCCACCAATGAATCTAGGGAGCCATCTCTCGGATATCGGGGGCATATGTCTTGGGTATCCTGGGATTTTGCTCATGTCTAAAGGATGGTAGTTCCCGGGATCCCATTGTGAAGTCATTGTTGGTTTCTTCATCAGTGAAGTCGCCAAATAATTTTCTTGAAACTATCAAAAGATAAGGGAAAACACCCTAGTGGAGTCGCCAGGCAAGCTTGTAAGATAAGGCATCTAGAGGATAGGCTTACCAAAAAGATTTGTCGTCTGAGGAGAATTGACTCAGTGTTCCCCAGCAACGGCGCCAAAATGTTATCGCACAGTTTGTAACTAGGTCAAAAGGCTAGAAGGTAGAGGCCAAACTGGCGTAATAGGAACCTACCCCACCCAATGTCACCACAATGGGGAGGTTCTTTCTATTCGGGGAGGTTAGCCCAGGGGAGACGTCCTCGGTAACCTGGGGTTTTCAAGAGGCCAATGTATAAAAGTAAAGGTAAAAGTCCCTCCTCACAGGTTACCACCAAGATCAGATAGTCTGGCTAAACAGCCAATAAAGAAGTGTAGCCCCAAATGAGAACACCTGCCCGGAACAAGACAATAGCAAAACAATATGTGCAGGCTATAATTCAATGGGTTAGTACTTCGTATAACTATCTGATGTCAATAGATTATCAATTATAACAATAGATATCAATGAGATCAACGCTTATCAATATAGCAGTCGAGTAATATCAAATCATCAATAAATATTGAGATGATGTAGCCAACAATGTATTTAATCAATCCCTTACTCCATAAATGCTCTAAACCATCATCTAATTGCTTATCAACAGAAAGTGTTGCGTCAAGATGGAATAACCAAGAGTGACGTCAGCCTAATTAGGGTTAGTAGTTAGTTAGGGTTTCAAATTGTAAGGGTTTTAAGAGTTGTTTGGCCACTATCACTTCAACGTTGGAGGTTAAAGATCAGTGCCTAGGGTTATGGAGTCAAAAGGTGAAGGACGTACAAGTTGAAGGGGATGAGATTTAAAGGACGAGAGGGAAAGGTTTCAAGGTGCTGCAATGGTAGGGCCTTGAAGACAGAACCCTAGGGGAGAGAGGCTCACTCCGGTGTTGCTTAAGCAAGGCCTCGTGCTCTCTCCTCCTTCCCGATAAATGGCTAGCTCAAAGACAAGAAAAATCAAGACAAGAGAGTTTAAAGAGGGAGAGTGTTGCATAGGCAAGGCTCTTTCATCAAACCCTAAAATAAAAACGGCCCTAGGTGTAGATCACCTAGGCCTGGGACGTCCTCTTTCTCTTGAAATTTAAAAGTACGGCTAGCTTAAGGGAAGAAGATAGAATGAGTGTAGCAATGGCTAGGCTCTCTTCTTCTTCTTCAATGGCTTAAAAGGTTTTTCTATTAGGGGACATGAGACAACGACCTACTTGTGTGTTTGTCCCCTAGGGTTTTGATTCAACAATGTATATATATAAATAGAATGCAAGAAATTAAACTACAACCATTCAATCAAGAAGTTTTGCAGAAAAATACTTACAAATCATCAAGAAAATAGCATGCAAACCCTAGTTGTAAACCTTCCTTCAAGAAAAACACCATAAATTGCCAAAAATCTCCTCTCCAAACAAGTGCGCCTTCCTCAAAATAGCCAATAACCCTAATAGGGCGCAAAAATCAGACCTCACTAGGAGAGTGAGTGACGTGTTATTGTTAAATGAGGGAAAAACTCCTCAATATATATTGTATCATCACCTTTAATTAAATTTAGGTCATTAAAAATAGCCGACAAGGCTACAAACCAAAATTATATTGTTTTTACATTAAATTGTCAAATCAAAGCCCTAACTGAGCATAAGCAAGACGTCAAGCCCTACTGAGGGAGACATTAGCCCCTTTTTAGGGCAAATGCAGCACAAAATGACAAAATGTTGGCCCTCTTTGGCCCTCCCAATCATGCCACACGTGCCAGCAGCCCTATCAAACTGTCACACGCTCAAGGTGACGTCAATGGCTCCAAGGTGACGTCCTGGGCCATCAAAGGGAAACGTTCCACTGGAAGTGGGTCAACCCCCCTAGGCTAGGCTGCCAAAGTGTCCCTGATGGAACGTCCTTCTTCTTCTCAGGTGAAAAATCTCAATCAAGCATTGTCATGTCTCTACCCCTGATGGGGTCCCAGCAACCATCTGATGGGCTCTTCAGCCCCATGGAGGTCCGAACTAATCATCTCCCCATGTGTACTGGTCCACATGGTACCTGTCCGTCGGGCATGGTCCCACACATCAAAAACTTCACCCTCCATGGGCTCATTAGTCACAGGGATCATAGCAATGTTAATCACGTCTCATCATTAATATTATCAGACATATGCATAAAAACCCTGATATATCATCCAATTGCTCAAAGATATTACAAAGACCTACAATACAAGGCTGAAGAAAAATACAAGACACCCTATTGGGCTAGTATCCGTCAGGAAAGGAAAGACTCCAAGGGGTATCATCCAAGCCATGTAAAACACGGTGATGTGGATAAGGGATGTCCAGACATACGGGTAGAGTGAAAGACAGGGATGCATGATATTACCTGTGGGTGCCTTTGTAGAAGGCGAGTTGTACCCGTCATGGATGCAAGTTTTTCCAAGCCCTTTCTTGCCTTTATTCTTTCTTTTCTTTATTTTCTTTTTCTTTTTTTTATTTCAAGGACTAACTAAAGGACACTGCCTTGGCGTGGTGACCAGAGCTAACAGTGTTACCCACAAGCACTTTCACAAAGATGATAAGGTTGGCTCGTGATGAGACCCCCTTTCCCTTGGCCATGCAACCAAAGGTCATTGCCCTGGCGTAGTAACCAGATAGTGGCAATGTCATGTTGTTAGGTACCCATGAACATAATAGGATGGCTCATGATGAGACCCCCTATCCTCTTGTCTAGGTCTTGTTTTGTTATTTTTCTTAGGGTCCCTCTTGTTTCTTGCTGAGAGGCTTTTTATTGCCTTCTCGGGGATCCCTAGGCGAGGCATCTATAGGTTTCATTTTTTATGGCTTTTATCTTTTACTAGCTGCTTTTACCTTCTGGGCCTTTAGCCCCTTCTTCCCACGAGATAAGGTGCAACCCCACAAACAGATCATCCTAATGCTCGGACTAGGGGAATGGGACAGATGAGTGGGAGATAAGATGAAAAGTGATGGTATGATGGGAGCGGACGATGGCTTTTCAGAAATCCCCCCGGTGGAAAACCAAAACCTATGGGTACAGGCTTGTTAGGACACCTTGACAATCCCCTCAACAATGGTCAAGTGGGTCAATGTAAGATCCAAGCAGTTGTTAGAAATAAAAGGAGTAATATGCATATATCTAAAGGTTATAATGATCAAAAGTGACACATACCATGATACCTGGACCAATTACCTCATGGAGCAAGAGCCTTCTCCGATACAAGACCAAGCTGATGGTGATGGATGCTACTGCTGCTGAAAAGACGAGTCTGATGAAAAAAGAAAAGGATGGGCCCTCCAGGGCCATGCTCAGGTCAATCCTGCTCTTGGTACTCCATGTCTAGGACCTATGGGCCTTGAGACATGATCTCCTAGTTATCCCTAGAAATCGGGGATAACATGACTTAGAGAGGTCGGCCCTGTTGAGCCAATAAATGCCTTTGTTGATTGGTCAAGTCTAATATAAGTAAGGCATGATTCCCCATTGTGGAATTATATCTTCCTTGCGAGTTTGGAAATTTTAGCAAACATATCTACTTGGGAAAATGTGCACACATCTCTTGGGTGTTAAAGTTCTAGGGTTTGAAGCACCCTCTTGTGTGCTAGAATTTATCTTGGTGGAGGTCTTTCTCTTGAAGAACATAGCAAAGGATTTGGCTGGGTTTTCTTGCCTTGTTAAGAAGGGTTTCCCAAGATACTTCTTGTGTTCTTATGCATGGTGTTTCTTCTTATGATCTTGGTTGTTGCAACATTATTTCTTATGGTTAAGTTAAATGCCAAAAAATGGAATCAACTTCATGCTTAACCTAGCTTATGAAAAATAACATGGTATCAGAGCATAGGTCTTGAAGAACCCATCGCATAAGCTACAAACATTTATCATCCATCTCTCCTCTTCTGCAGAACCGTACGACCCTCCTAGGGTTTATAGAAAATTTGTACGACCTCCTTCTCAGTGAAGTTTCAGCTCTTAATACTTGGACGTTGGGGCTACTTTTGGCATAGAAGAGTACGACCTCTTCCAGCGCATCTCCAGAAGCTCTCAAAACAAAATTCCAAGAAATTTTTATATTTGGCCCTAGGGTTTCTAGGGTGCAGAAATTTCCTGCAGAATATCAATTCTGGATTTCTGAAGAAACGTTATCCGGTTAATTGTTGGCAGTTATAAGTCCAATATAATCTAAGACTAAAAATCTAACCTAATCATTAGGTTTTCAAATTCCAGTGAGCAAGGAATTGAAGAAATAAATCAAATGAAGAACGAAACCTTGGTAGAAGATAGGCTTGATGGAGCAAGCAACTTCAGTCCCTGGAAATCAAAGCTTCCAGTCACTCTTGAAGAAGATGACATCTTGGATGTAGCAACTAAAACTCTACCAGACACAGCTACATATGTAGAGAAGAAAATAAGAAAATAAGATGTCAAAACAAGAAAAATAATCATCTACTCAGTAAGAGATCACCTCTTGCCCCGTATTGCCAATGTGAAGATAGCCTATGATATGTATAAGACTTTAAAAGGAATGTTTGAAAGTGACAACTCTCTCAAAGCTCTTACCTTAAAGAGCCAACTTCAAAGTACCAAGATGACGAAGGAAGACACAGTTGCACTTTTCTTTATGAAGTTATCAAAGATCAAAGAACAATTAGAGACCACTGGGGAAATCATGTCTGATAGAGAACTTGTCTTAACCACTCTCCAGAATCTTCCAAAATCATGTGAGCCCTTTATTCAGAGTATCAGTGGAAGAGAATCTCTACCAACCTTTGAGAGTCTATGGATAGACTGCACTCATCAATAACTTAGACTTAGAAATAGAGGAGTGGAATATTCCTCAGAAGAAAATCATGCTCTTGCACTTCATACAAAGAAGGGAGGAAAATTCAAAAGAAATTTTAGGCAAACATTTAAAGATGAAAATTCTTCATCCAATCCAGACTATCAAAGAAGAAATGTTTCAAAAATTCAGTGCTTCAAATGTGACAAGTATGGACACATTACAAGAAACTGTCCAACCATGAAGAAGGGAAGACAATATGCTTCCATTGCTGACATTGATCCAGATCCACCTCAAAAGAGTGAAGAGAAGAGAGAGGAGAAATATTTCCTCTAAAAGACATGACAACAAACTAGGTAAATCTTTTGATCCCTAATTTTATAGTTGATTTCTTTTTCAAATAAATGAAGGATGTTGTTCCTAGTACAAGAACTCTCAAAGACTTGGACCATTATCGATGGTACGAGAGTCCAAATCATATTGAACTTGTTCATCATACATAGAACAAAATTCTTCACCAGAATGAAGTCTAAAGATTGAGCACTTCAAATTATTTGGGTGTCCAGTGTATCTTTATGTACCCAAAGAAAAGAAGTCCAAGCTAGATCCTTTAGAAAGAAAGGATACATTGAATCTTCATAAACATTCCAGATCGACATCCCTAGTCAGAGACAGATTGAAGACAAGCAGAGACGTTGAAAAAGAGAGTCTTTCAAAGACCCAGAGAATCTCATATGAAGATTGATAATGAGACAATACCTTCTCCCCCTTCAGCAGTTCAGAGGGAGACATACATTATTCCATCTTCTCCAGTAGATATCATTCAGAGACCAAAAGGGAAGTATGTGGTAACTTACAAGTGGATCTATAAGATCAAACATGTAGCTGATGAAAGTGTCAAGAATTACAAAACAAGATCTATAGCCATATGTTTTCTCATATGCAGAGGGAGTTGTCTATGATGAGACACTTGACCAAGTGAACCCGATACACTTCCATCTGTATTACCATCCATGAGTTGGAAATTATATCAGATAGATTGTTTCTTGTTGAGATTGGATTTCAGTAAGAGTATTATTAATCCAAACCTATATCGTTACAGTGTTGGTGACAAGAGCTTGATACTAATGACTTTTTCAGAAAGTGTTGTTACAAGTAATTCTTGACTTCTGATGAGGAATCTGAGTATGATGCACTACTTCTTGGGACAAGAAGTATGAGAAAGGACCGATGAGATTTTCCCAAATCAAGGAAAATACACAGAAGTGCAGTATGATAGAAAGCAAAATCCATCATGATGGATTTAAAGAAGAAGATTGATGATGAATCAGACGAGACTGATCCACAATTGATTGGATCACTGATGTATCTGGCTAACACCAGACTTGATTCATACCATGCAGTGAATGTGCCTAGCCATTTCATGAGTCAACTAAGACAGACTCACTAGACAAACAACATATATTGAGATATATACGAAGCACAATTGATATGCTACCATGGTTCCTAATACAGCAGGAAACAAAACTCTGTGGCCTTGAGTACTAAAGAGGCAGAGTATATAAGCTTCAAGTGTACGAAGTAATGTGGCTTCACAAAGCTTTTGACAAATTTACTTGACCATGAGATGGATCCTATGATCTGTGAGAACCCATTGTTTCTTGATGGATCGAAATACGATGAGATGAAATATCCTTTTTCTAGAGATATGATGCAGAGGAAAATCATACACGTGCAACACCTTCCTACACATGAGCAGATTGCAGATATCTTCACCAAATTAACTTCGTGAAGAATGGCTCCCTAGTTAAGAGGGAGTGACGATAACTCCAGCCAAGACAAAAATCAAAATACATCTATGCGAGACTTGGCATGATAAAGAATGCATCCCTAGTTGAGAGGGAGTGTTAATGAATGAAGTTATGTGAGACATTCTCCAACTTACAAACCTGTGAGGTGTGGATCATTGCAGCTATGTGAAGCCTTTCTCTCAGCTTACAAACCTGAGAGAAAGCCCCTAAGAAGGGTTCGTGGTTCCTGCCTGAGACAAAGCTGGGAACGTAGAGATGACCTCCTCCATGAAGAGAGTGAGAAGAACTCTGGATGATTATCCAGTAGGAAAAGAAATCTGATGGGTTGGACGTGCTTATGGCTGAGCACAAGGTGAACATGTGAAATCCCAAAAGTGTTGGGCGCATCGTCATGTGAACAAAAATGAAGATGATGTGTTATCCTCCTCTGAGCAGCAGAGTTGACGAGAAAACTCCATATGATTCTCCTGTGTGAGGCAGTGCGAATGAAGATCTGTAGAGTGGACGTGTCTGTGGATGAGCACAGGTGAACGTGTGTAGATCTAGTTCTTCTGTGTAATGCGGTGAACCAGAGCTATGACATCCCTATGGATGTGCCCCTAGTGGGTGTATCAGATCCTTTGTTATATGTTGTTCAAGAGTCAGACATGCCTGTAACCCTAATTGTTATGTAAAGGGTACAGGTCGGCCCCACCTTAATGTGATTAATAATTAATGTAAAAGATAATTAATATTGCTAATATTAATTATAATAATAATAATAATAATAATAATAATAATAATAATAATAATAATAATAAATTATAAAGTGACTTAGAGAGGTTGGCCCTGTTGAGCCAATAGACGCCTTTGTTGATTGGTCAAGTCTAATATAAGTAAGGCATGATTCCCCATTATGGAATTATATCTTTCTTGTGAGTTTGGAAATTTCAGCAAACACATCTACTTGGGAAAAGGTGCGCACCTCTTGGGCGCTAAAGTTCTAGGGTTTGAAGCACCCTCTTGTGTGCTAGAATTTCTCTTGGTGGAGGTCTTTCTCTTGAAGAATATAGCAAAGGATTTGGCTGGGTTTTCTTCCCTTGTTGAGAAGGGTTTCCCAGGATACTTCTTGTGTTCTTGTGCATGGTATTTCTTCTTGTGATCTTGGTTGTTGCAACATTATTGCTTATGGTTAAGTGAAATGCCAAAAAATGGAATGAACTTCATGCTTAACCTAGCTTATGAAAAATCAACAAGATGTACCCTAGAAAAGTCATTGTAGAAAACACAAGAAGAAAATAAGGACAATACCTTGCTCCTTTCTTCTCAAATAAAAAATATAAGATACAAAAAAAGATTGGATTATCATTGGTTGCAAAAAAGTCGTCTTCTTCTTCCTTACTCCTTTGCTTTGTTTAACAATGGAGCAATGAATCATTGCAATAAAAATGCAACCCGCATAGTTTTCAACATGTCTTGATAACTATCTAGGGTTAGGGTTAGGGTTTTTACATACCCCAACTCTCGATTAGGGTTTTGGATCCTTTAGAATCTTCTTCAAAGTCCACACATGACTAGCTCCACAAGTGTGAGTGATAAGCACTAGAGCCTATGAGTTGACCTTTCACTTTGGACCAACCAAATAAGACCTTTCAATGCCAACTCTTCAAAAAGTTGACCTTTCAGGGTTGAACAAGACCTTACTAAGTTGACCATGACATTAGAGTCGTGGGCTAGGATTTGCAAAAATGCGAGAAAGAATTTGGACAATTTTTTTTTCATAACATATAACAAAACAAGGGTCCATATATAATTGTCGTTTAATGCGTGAGGCAAAAAGGTCGATAAAACTACAACCACCAATTGCTTAGAAGCACATAGTGCTAGATGATGCTCAGCTTGGTTTTTTAATGGAGTCTATAGGCTCTTTAGAGCAGCCTTTAGATATGGAGAGGACTAGACAAGGCTTCATAAAAGTAAGATTAGTACCTAAGTAATAGGGTACGTCCAAACCCCCCTCTATGTCACGTATCCTACGTGTCGGACACAATACGTGAGGAGATGTGTACGGAACATGTCTTGTTCACAGGACACGTTTCAAACACGTGTCCGACACTTACCCTTAGCGTGTCCTATATAGAGAAGTACTTGGGCTCATGTTTTCTCATGCAAGTTGGAGCTGTGAGGTGTTTTTGTGTGCAGTTGAGGGTTATTTTTCCTTACTAATGTTATTTAAAGAGGTCCCCACCCCCTCCATTTCACCCACCCTAGTAATTAATGGTAATGGTTTTAAACATTACCATTAATTGTTTCAGGATGTTTGAGAGTGGTTCCAACCTCATTGGACTTCATATGGAGAAAGTAGAATTTTAGGTCCCATTCAAAATTCAACAGACTTAACAGTGTTCAAGATTTCAAGATTGGCAAGATTGCAATGTTTCCACTAGATTCTATCATGTATGAGGGTAGGGAACTGACATTTAATCAAGATAACCAAGCCCTTTATGTACCTCAATGTTGGTGGCATTGATTGTTGAACTCTTTTGTCATGAGCCCAATAAAAGTGTACCCTTCACTCAAGTATAAACTCTTTTGTTGAACTCTTCTCTTTATTGTCGTGTCAGGTGACTTAGTGGTGTATGTGCACACCAACCTTTGTCTTATATACAAGCAGATAGAAGAGTGGTTGAAGGGAAAGACAAAGATGTGGGATGTGTTTCCTGATGATATGGGTTTGAACAACAATGTTGAGTTGGAATTAGCTAACTTGGATCTTAATGAACTAGTGCTAGAGCCGGTCACTTTTGATGATGGTGATCCTCTTGAGGGGTCATCCTCCAAAGTCCACATCAACAAATGCATGGATTGCATTGGATATAGGGGAGGAGGATGGAGGAGAAAGCAGTGGTAGTGATGACAATCTTGATGATTATGACATGAAGGACTACTGACAGTCACGACTCGTGAGCTATGAGATTCTTCCATCTACGGTTCTAGTATCTACCCTATGACTATTTTGTATTTGTCATTGCCATTCCCACCTATAGTATCAGTGACTCTAACTCAGTATCTATCTACATCGAAATACATTTTAATTTTAATGAGTTAATGAGATTGAGAATGCTGCAGCTTATGATTCTAATTTATTGTGTGTTTAGTGGTTGTCATTTGATCATCATCGATGTTACAATGTAGTATGTTACATATTTTGTATCATGTAAATCTTCTAGTTTCTAACAAAATATGAATTTTTATGTCTGTATTTCATTTTTGTATGTGTAATTTAAAAAAAAAAATCATATATATAATTTGTTTAAATATATATATATGTGTGTGTGTGTGTGTCCTGTTTGGGGTCGCCGTGCCCGTGTCGGATACTCGTATTTCCGTGTCCTTCGTGTCCCGTGTCCACATGTCTGGTTACTTAGATTAGTACTAATAGATAGTATTATATTTTCACCTTAATTTTATTTCAATCTGTCAGGAATTTGTACACATATAAATTGAGATAGAACATGATCGATGGATGTTCTCAAGAACAGCTTCTGAATATTGGAAGGTACTATGAGCTACAGAATTCTGCATAGTCCCTAAACTAAGGCACTGAATGCTGCCAGGCTCAAACACCAGTGCACCTTGACCTGCATGCCGACAGCTTACTCAGTCATTTAAGATTTTTTCCAGAAGTATTTCTCACTACACAGATTGAGTAGATAATGCATTCACAGAGTTGATAAGAAATGTAACTTCAGATGTTTGCCAGGAACCAAATGAGCTCAACGTGAGAAATTCTTCTTATGCTGCCTGTCGAAATGGTAGTTCTCATGAATAAATACTGCATGTACAAAAGCTCACTACTAATGGAGCCGAAAATGTTGTTCTATAAACTTTTCAGCAGAGGAGGGGTACTTCATCCTAATAAACCCCATCAAACATTTTTTATATGAAAAATCTGTCGATCGTCCATCCTTTCTTTTAATAAACAAGCAACGGCTGGACTTATATTTTGGGTGCCTGCCAACCTGCAAACAAGAAAATTTGTAAAAATATTACAAGCTAAACACATTCAATGTCTCCACACTACCTTTGAAGAGAGTGTTATTTTCCTATTAAACTGTGGGGAAAAGAAAAATATGAAACATATTTGAAGTTCATAACCATTTTCTTTTACTCAATCCATCATAGAGGCTTAAATGCACGGTAAAATAGGTGCTAGGATGATCTAATTACAAACGTATCTACCAATGCTTTAATATTGGACACCATTATGCCTATGAAATGAAACTGTATAACAAAGACGACAAAAGAACATGAATCCGGTGAAAGAGGTACCCATATCCTCTGCTATACTAAAGTATGGACAGAATCACCATAGTCCTGAGACAAAAAAACTCTACTCTAAAAAGCATATTTGTGCATGCTTCAAGAAATTTTAAGATCTCAGTTACAACGAATGTCTTCAGACTTTCGTGGTCATATCATTCCAATGAAGGAAAATCTTCATATGAATCTAGGAAATTCCCTTGGAAGCTCCCAACTTAGTAGAATGGGCAGCATTCAAAGCCTAAAACACAAAAAACGTCATAGTAGAAATAAGAGGAATTTAACAAAAAATAAAACGGATAAAATATAGAAACCCTAAATATCCTTTTGCAGCTTCCATGTTAACTGTTAGATACCAGCAGCCAAAAGTCATCTGCAAGTATGAAAAGCCTTGAATTCCCAGCCCACAAAACCCCAAATCAATTTACCAAAAATGTTCTAAATTTTTTTATGGATCTACCCCTGATCTTGAGATGTTTTGTATCAATGGGATTAAGACATAAAGTAAAAAAAGTTATTTCATTATAATACAACATTGAAGCTGATGTTGTCAAAGTGCTTATGATAGTAACATGTTTTTCCTATTATCACAGGATTTTTACTTGTGCAAAGCCCTCCACAAGATCCCAATCTTGTTTAACAATTGGAAGTTTCTATCACTGTCACCTAAGTAGAGACTTCCCTTATTTTAGTGATGGAAGAGGATCCACCACAAGGGAGGCTTCCTTGGTGACTTCAAGGGATCAAATAGCAAGATTAGCTGAGCGTACAGCCCCCTATCTTGGTCACCTGAGTGTTAGGTCTAGGTCTAGGAGAGGTAAGTGTGAAATTTCTTTAAACCTAGTTCACTAAACCAATTAATTTTTCTGTTAACTGATTATGGTAGGTTTTCTTCACAAATAAATAATACACAACAGAAAATAATAACTAGGAACTTAACAGTAAAAGATAACTGGTTTAGTGAACTGGGTTTAGAGAAATTTCACATGGTATAAGAGTGAGGTTGTTGAAAAAAAAACATTATATTCAGATCTGCAGCAGAATGTTCAAATCTGCAGCAGAGGGTTTCAGATCTGTAGCACAAAAGTTCAGATATGTAGTTCAAAAGTTCAGATCTGCAACATAGAAGTATAGATCTGCAAACGAAAACATAGATCTACATTAGAAGAGTTCATATCTGCAAAACATAAAGGTATATTGCAGCACAAAATCATTTTCAGAAATGGCCATGAGTATGAAGGTTGAGGATAGGCTTCAGGGGACTCAAAATTACCCCACCTAGAAAGAGAAGATGACTATGGTGTTGGAGGTCAATGAGGTTCTTGAACATACACCAGAGACAGTAGTTGCTCCTACAAATGCAGGCCAACTAGCCATCTGAAAGAAGGGGGAGGAAAAAACAAAGAGCTTGATTTTTGATGGGATAAAGATTCATGTGGTCCCACATCTTTCAGGAAAGGCTACCTCAAAAGACATGTGGAAGGCCCTGAGTGACCTATACCAAAACAAAAATGAAAACAGGGTGATGGCTCTACGCAAGCAGTTGCGTGGGACCTGTTATCCCCACTTTTTAGGGATAACTAGGAGATCATGTCTCGAGGCCCACAGGTCCTAGACATGGAGTACCGAGAGCAGGATTGACCTGAGCATGGCCCTAGAGGGCCCATCCTTTTCTTCTTCCATCAGCGTTATCTTCTCAACAGTAGCAGCATCCATCACCATCGGCTTGGTCCTGTATCAGAAGAGGTTCTTGCTCCATGAGGTAATTGGTCCAGGTGTCATGGTATGTGTCACTTTTGATCATTGAAACCTTTAAATACATGCATCTGATTCCTTTTATCTCTAACAACTGCTTGGATCTTACATTGGCCCACTTGACCATGATTGGGGGAATTGACAGGGTGCCCTAGCAAGCCTGTGCCCATAGGTTTTGGTTTGCCACTGGGGAATTTCTGAAGAGCCATCGTCCACTCCCATCATAGCACCATTGTTTCATCTTGTCTCCTGCTCATTTATCCCATTCCCCTTTGTTTGGGCATTGGGTTGACCTATTTGTAGGATTGCACCTTATCTCGTGGGAAGAAGGGGCTAAAGGCCCAAAAGGTAATAGTAGCTGGTAAAAGATAAAAGCCTAGAAATAAAACCTTGAGATGCTTTGCCCAGGGATCCCCGAGAAGGCAATAAAAGGTCTCTCAGCAAGAAACAAGAGGGACCCGGAAAATAACAAACAAGACCTAGTCAAAAGGATAGAGGGTCTCATCACGAGCCAGCCTATTAGATTCATGGGTACCTAACAGTATGACATTGCCACCATCTGGTTACCACGCCAGGGCAGTGACCTTTGGTTGCATGGCCAAGGGAAAGGGAAAGGGGGTCTCATCACGAGCCAGCCTTCTCATCTCTGTGAAAGTACTTGTGGGTAACACTGTCAGCTCTGGTCACCATGCCAAGGCAGTGTCCTCTGGTTAGCCCTTGAATAAAAATAAAAATAAAAATAAAAAGCAAATAAAAGAAAAGATTAAAGGCAAGAACGGGCTTGGAAAAATTGCATCCATGACAGGTACAACTCGCCTTCTACAAAGGCACCCACAGATAACATCATGCATCCTTGGCTCTTACTTCACCCACATGTCTGGACATCCCCTAGCCACATCACCTCACTTACATGGCTTGGATGAAACCTTCCTGGAAACTTCCCTTTTCTTGTGGATACTAGCCCAATAGGACATCTTGTCATTTTCTCCAGTCTTGTATTGTAGGTTTTTGTAATGTCTTTGAGCTATTGACCGATGTATCAGGGTTTTTATGCATATGTTTAATAATATTAATGATGAAATGTGATTGACATTGCTCTGATCCCTGTGACTAATGAGCCCATGGAGGGTGTATCTTTTGATGTGCAGGACCATGCCCAACGGACAGGTACCATTTGGACCGGTACACATGGAGAGATGATCAGGTCAGACCTCCATGGGGCGGAAGAGCCTACCAGATGGATGTTGAGACCCCATCAGGGGGCAAAGACAGGACGATGGTTGATTAGGGTTTTGCACCGGAGAAGAAGAGGACGTTTCATCAAAGGCACCTTGGTAGAGCCTAGCCTAGGGGGATTGACCCACTTCCAGTGGAACGTTTGCCCTGGATGGTCCAGGACGTCACCTAGGAGCTCATGACGTCACCTTAAGCGTGTGACAGTTTGACAAGGCAGTTGGCACGTGTGGCATGATTGGGAGGCCCAAAGAGGGCCAACGTTTTGCCCTTTGGTGCTACATTTTCCCTAAAAAGGGCTAACGTCTCCCTCAATGGGGCTTGACGTCTTACTTTTGCTCAATTAGGGTTTTAAAATGAACATTTAATGTAAAAACAGTGTTACTTTGATATTCTGGCCTTGTCGGCCATTTTATGACCTAAAAAGTAAGTTAGGTCATTAATACACTATATATTGAGGAGTTTTAGCCTCATTTTATCATGATTCATCACTCACTCATTAGTGAGGTCTGATTTTAGCACCCTACTTGGGTATTTTTGTTGGTTTAGTGAGGGGCACTTGTTGAAGGAAGGCATTTCTTGGCATTTTATGGTTTTCTCTTAAAGGAAGGTGTTACAGCTAGGGTTTGCATGGTTATTTCTTGATGAAATGTAAGTATTTTTCTGCAAAACTTCTTGATTAAATGGTTGTAGTCTTATTTTCTTACATGTATTTATAATTTGCTTAATCAAAACCCAAGGTGACAAGCACACAAGTAGGTCCTTGTCTCATGTCCCCTAATGGAGGAATTTTCAGCCATTGAAGAAGGAAGAAAGAGCCTAGCCATAGCTACACTCTCATTTCTTCTTCTCCCTGAACTAGCCGTACTTTCCAGAGGTCAAGAAGGAGGAGACGTCCCAGGCCTAGGTTATCTACACCTAAGGCCGTTTTTCTTCTAGGGTTTGATGATAGAGCCTTGTTGTAGCAACACTCTCCCTCATTGCACTCTCTTGTCTTGATTTATCTTTCATGCTCGTCGTTTTTGCCAAGTTAACCTAAGGAAGGAGGAGAGAGCACGAGGCCTTGCTTTAGCAACACCAGAGTGAGCCTCTCTCCCCTAGGGTTTTGATTCTAAGGCCCTGCGATAGCAGCACTTCAGTACTCTTCCTTCAGTCCTTATCCATCCTCCTTCAACCCTTGCGTCCTCTACTAAATTGACTCCATTAACCCCAAGGCATTGATCTTAGACTTCCAGCATTGAAGTAGAATTAAATCTAAAACACTCTCTAACCTTTTTGAATTGAAACCCTAACTACACTAACCCTAACCTACTAACCCTAAGTTGTTGACGTCACACTTGAATATTTCATCTTTACTACAGCAACGTCTTGTTTTAAGAGCAATTGAATGGTGGTTTAGGCATTAATTGAATAAAGTGTTAATTGGTTACCTTGAATGCCACATTGTTCCAATATTTATTGGTGGAGTGTCATATCTTTTATTGCTATTGATAAACATTGACTTCATCAACATTTATTTCCATATTGCTCATATATATTTACCAGATAGTCTTATGAAGTACTAACCCATTGAAATATAGCTTGCATATGTTAGTTTGTTGTTGCTCTGTTCCAGGCAGGTGTTCTTCATTGGGGATTCACTTTATTATTGGCTGTTTAGCCGGGACTATCTGTTTTGGTGGTGACCTGTGAAGGGGGAACTTTACCTTTGTCCATTTAACCTTTGCCTCTTCAAAACCCCAGGTCACCGGGGACGTCTTCCCTGGGCCTCACCTCCCTAAAGAGAAAGAACATTCCCATCGAGGTGACATTGGGTGGGATAGGTTCCTGTTACGCCAGTTTGGATCTCTATCTTATAGCCATCTCTCCCGTCTACAAACTGTGCGATAACAGGACCAAGATGGCCAAAGGTGAGGGTGCAATTCCTTATCTTACCAGAATAACTCAGATCAGAGATGAACTTGCAGTAGTTGGCAAAGAGACTGAGGACTTTGAGTTGGTATGTATTGCATCAGATGGTTTTTCGAAGTCATGGGATGTCTTTGTCTGTGGAGTGGTAGCTCGAGAGAAGTTATCTGAATGGCAACACCATGGGATGATTTTGTGCAGGAATAGATCAGACTTGGTCAATCAAGATTATCATCATCACCATAGATCGTGGATGAAGAAGGCTTGGCTCTTGCAAGCAAAGGAAAGGGAAAGAAGAAGAAAGGTGGGAAGAAGAACATTGACTTTTCTAAAGTCAAATGTTTCCAGTGTCACAAGATGGTACACTTTGCCTCACAGTGTCCAGAGAAGAAAAAGAAGAACCAACCGCAGATGTCAGCCTCTGCAGCAATGGAAGAGTTTGCCAAAAGCTTCGAGGAGGATTTTTGCTTCATAGCTTGTATGTCAAGCGCAACAGTCTTAGACATGTGGTTTGTGGACAACAGAGCATCTTGTCATATGACAGGGCACAAGGAGTTTTTCACTAGGCTACAGAAGTGTAATGTCCCCATTTTTGGACATTATTATGTTACAGAGTGTTATGCTTACCAAAGTAGCTAGATGGGGGTGACAGGGAGTTCAAGATATATTGAGGGGTTTTATTGGGCCCGACTTGCATCGTTCATCATATTTCATCATCAAGATCCATTCCGCATAGCTTGGCTTTGGTTCTATTGCATTTCGACTATTTCTGTAATTTTTGAGTTATTATGGGTCACATTTTAATTAATTTCACTAAGAAGATCATTCTGGGCATAATACTTGGAGAAACCTCTTAGTGTAATAGCTCATCGGAATCGAGTGAAAGAGCACTACAAGATTATATGATGAGAATTCACTTTCAGTGGCCGGAGAAGCCATAGGGATGAATAAATCAGTGTTTAGAGGCACAAAGGCCAATTAATTAATAAAGTGATTTTATTAAAGAATAATAAAAATAAAGTAAAAGTCACTTGGAGGGAAAAGGTGAACAGGGGGGATAAAAAAGAGATAGGGGCCTCTATTATCTCATTATGTGGATTATCATTTTGATGTTTGGCTTCTTGCTAGAGAGCCCATGCACTTGGGGGTTTTGAGGGTTTTGACTAAACAAACCCTAGAGATCATCTCGGTGGTGAAAGATTCCACCTATCCTAATCTAAGCTTGGCCAAGGAGGTGAAAGATTCCTCCCTCGCCATTCTATTTATGTTTCTATCTCACTTCACATCCATTCCAATCATCAATTAGTGAAAGAGGGTGCATCTTAGAGGGTTTCTGTAGAGAGGGCGCACCAGTTAGCAAAGGAGAGTTTGATTTGGTTTGTAAAGCTTGGTTTTGGGCCAGATCTTGATTGGAGCCTCTTTGCCATCATCAGAGCGCCTCTTTTGGCACTTGTGGAGGTTTCTTATCCTCCATATTTATTGTTTCTCAGAGCTGGGCGAAATTCCTCAAGGAGGGCGCATTGGCACTTAGTGATACAGTTAGTTGGAGGGTTGAATCTCTTGCTACAGCAAAGGGATCTCTTCTCATGTGTTTTCCATCCTCAGATCTATAGTTGGGCATCATTCTACAAAGGGTTTGAGGCCATTTCTAAAGAGGCCGAATTTGCTTGGGTTTCTACAGCCAGTGGGGCGCACTTTCCAGCCAGGGTGATCATACAGTGTCAAGGAACAGAGCCATTCTAGAGATCCAGACTTAAGGAGGTGTTTGGAGAATTTTAGGAGCTGCATCTCATTGTTCTATCTTGTTTTTGGAGCTACCTACAGCCATAGAACCAATCTGATATATGTATTTCCAGATCTGAATATTTCATGTATGGAGCGGCTTATTTAATAAATAAAGGTCAGATCTGATTAGTGGCTATTTTATTGTATTGTCCTTCATGGGTTTTTGTTGAAGTTTAGTTATCTTCTTATCTATTTGTTATATGCAACTATTGGCTGCAAAAACACAAATATCAAACCATAAATACTCTGCAAGCAAACTATTTGACGAAATACCACAACCAGAAAACACATAAAACCTCAATGTTCCTAGCAAATCTGTTTGGGAACATTACAATGGTATCAGAGCGAATTTCTTTTGTCGGCCTGTGATATACATTGATGATCTAGAGAGATGGAGTTTGCGGATTTTGCAAAGAAGATCATATATGGTAATGAGGAATATTACACCCTTAGTGAGACATTCAGGGCTCAAGTAACATTCCAACAGTTTGTATCCATCAAAAATCCTAGGTGGAGCAAAGATGAGGTTACACATTGGGCCAAAAAGATGGAAGAAATCCATTATTGGAGCAGCATAACAGAGGAAAACAGAGCCAAAGAAGGCAAGGAGGTAGATACATCACTACTAGCTTGTAGATGGAAGGAAGCACGGATTGAGCCTACACCCATTAGGAGCAGGGAACTTTGCTACAGTTGCAAAGAGCCTTGGGAGCCAGATCACAGATGCAGGGGTAAAGGGAAGGTGCACATTGTTGAGGTGCACTACGACAATGAGGATGAGGAGATGCATGAGGACGCAACCATAGATGTCTATTTAGAGTAGTGCGATGAGGCTAGTGACTCCTACGCATTTGATGGATAGTTGGATGGACAGGATGATAGCACATATTCTTTAGCTTCCCTATCAAACAGTGTTGAGGACTCAACACTGTAGGATAGTGGTGACACTTGTGAGGATTCAGATGTGTTAGCACCTGGTATGAGGTCGTGGGGGATATTGTTCCTCCCATGGAGTTGAGTGTGACACAGTCCTTACCTTCTCAGACATTTATGATAGACATGACACAAGAGGATATCAGTAGCATTCCGGAGATGGTAGAGGAGCCTTGCTTAGCATTTGAACACAAGGGACATATGGATCTACAGGCCCAGGAGGAAAGGCATGGCTTGGAGCCAGTTGACTATATACATACCTATCAGTATGAGGAGTGCGAGTCACCTCTTTTGGGGAGTCTATTGTTAGATCAGGTTGTGGAGACTGACAGTTTGATGGGATACTCACTTCCAAGAACGGTCTATAGTGATGAGGATGCACTCCTTATTGGTCGAGATGACCATATCTCATGTTTGGACACATTTGTATGGGATCCAGGTGCAGATGACATTAGTAGAGTGAGCACACAGGAGGATACAACTGCCCATACTCAAGATACAGTACGATTCATATGGGGGTAGCAATTGGTGATGATGTGCAGTGGCATACAAGAGGACTCGGTAGCATAGTGGACAATGGGCAGTTCAATGCCTTATCTTTTGAGGAGTGTGTTGTTGGGAATTACATTATTGACACTAGCAGTGAGAGGCATGAGGTAGCACCTCAGCAGGATTCTGATCAGGAGTCACGACACTTGATAGGACAGTTGAGAGTCAGTGAGGGCATGATCATGGCAGCCACTAGATGCATTGATGATACACACTCATTGGTGGCAGGTTATTGTTGGAGGGCAGCGATGGCACAGGATAGTTCAGATGGGGGGCTTGCCATTGGTGACTTCCATACACTCATGGAGAGAGTGATTGTGATGAGGGACGACTACCAGCAGTTGTTGATGGATAGAGATTACCTATTGGAGGTTGGCGAGATGTATCACAAGGCACTGAGGGAGAAGGAGATTGAGGTGGACCGACTCATTCATGAGTTGGTGAGGGATTCTTGGAAGGGGCACAGACAACCCTTCAAGAATCAAGTTCCATATTAGAGGAGCTCCTTGATGAGACTAGTCGAGGAACCACGACATCTATCTCGGTAGGGAGTCAGATGTTTACTTCAGCTACTTCGCCAGAGGATGTTGGCGAGTTGGTAGAGGAGCACCAGTTGATGGAGGTGCGTGAGGGACACCCAGGATCGTTGATGGATATGGAGAGACATGACTAGGAGACGTTGGAGGATATCTATGTGTCTCAAGGACCACCATTCATGCGGGGTTCTCAGACAATTGGTCTTACACATACACCCGGGGATTCTAGAGCCAGGGGCAGGTATGAGGACACTTCCATTGGTTTTTCAAGATTGGATGACATCCATATAGAGGTTGACCTAGCAGTACACCTTGGATACATGATGATGCAGGAGGATATAGAGGTTTGAATGAGTATACAGGGGAATATGATGATGAGAGATAGTTCACGGGAGCATGCATAGGTGTACAGCATGATTCAGGGGGATGCGTTGGATTGCAAGGAGGAGACACACTTAGTGGAGCATGGAGATTCCTCTTCCTTGCAACAGTACATCATTCTAGGAGATCACCTTCCCAATAGCAGCATCTATATGAGTGATGATGGAGGGAGAGTGATTGACCAGCAGTTTGTGGAGTTACAGACTGTTGTACCCGATGGTTGGATTTTAGTGATGAGTATAGGCGATTATTCACAATGGGTGCCAGTGGATGATCTTTTGGTCAAGTCCTTGGGATTGACCAAAGTCTATGATAATTTCCAGTCCTACATAGAGTTGCATTTATTTTTGTTATCCTTCCCCGATATTTTCATCATAGACAACAGCATAGAGGGAGATGGACAGTGGCAGGGGACATGGAGAGTTGGTAGGCAGAGACCACCTAATGGGAGTGACTGGATTATATACAGCAGGATAGGGGTGGTTCATCCGAGACAGTCATATGAGGCTTGGGGCGTGATGGAGAGCATCCTCAGTTGTGGGACAGAGTATGTTCCGGAGATGGATACAGGTTCAGAGTCTCATCAGGATGAGGACTGGGAGCAGAGATGGACAAGTGCTTCTAATGAGATCTATGAGATCAATTGGCAGGAGGTATGGTCGCAGCAGGCAACGTCAGGGATCTTGAGGACCGTACATGATATATCTATGGTTGGACAGCTTGGCCATTTTAGGACTCGTCAGCAGGGCAAAGATAGATTCTCCTTGGGGGATCTCGATGATGACGTCATGAGACACATGGAGGCATGTTTGGAGCATGGGACTCTATAGACAGCAGTGTGAATTGATAGGGAGGCCGAGTTTAGTGATTATGGACAGGACAGCATGACTATCAACATACTTCAGCTATAGGTTTACAGTCTTTTGGGCACTGAGATACTTGGTATGAGACCTTCAGAGCTATGTGATGCAGGGTTTGGTGCTCTTCTAGAGCGCATGAGGGTTTCAAGGACTTGTATGATTGATTCTTTCCATTGTTGGGGGAATTTGAGAGAAAGTCGAGATGAGTATGCTTTAGGGTAGGATGGATCTCCTTGGTTGAGGATCAGATATATCAGTAGATCATCTTCTTGGTTAGCAGAGGATCTGGCTTTTGACAGAGACGATAGTTAGGAGATGGGTTTATGTGAGAGACTCCTTGATGGATGGATATTGTATCTACTTGTTTCATTAGTTGGGGATCTTCGGGAGATTCATGATGTCGGTATCTTACAGGACTATACTTCCTAGGGAACTACAGTTCGCATCTTGATATGGGATCCAGGGATTGGAATGCTTGATAGTCTAGAGTTTGATGGGGTCAAGATCCGAGTAGAGTGGTTGCTTCAGGAGTTGACCGAGGATTGGGTGCACACGATCATTCTACTCATCAGGAGCATTTGGGTATCATGTGTGGTGAGCACTTGGAGGGGCCATGTCTTGAGGAGAGCTTACTACAGGTCACATAGGTGGATATGGGATCCTGGTATCACATACAGATTGATTCAGTTATTTCTTGAGGACAAGCAACATTCTAGCAGGGAGGACTGTAATGTCCCCATTTTTGGACATTATTATTTTACAAAGTGTTATGCTTACCAAAGTAGCCAGATGGGGGTGACAACGAGTTCAGGAGATATTGAGGGGTTTTATTGGGCCCAACTTGCATCGTTCATCATAATTCATCATCACCATCCATTCCGCACAACTTGGCTTTGGTTCCGTTGCATTTCGACAATTTCCGTAATTTTGAGTTATTATGGGTCATATTTTAATTAATTTCACTAAGAAGGTCATTCTGGGGATAATACTTGGAGAAACCTCTTAGTGTAATAGCTCATCAGAATCGAGAGGAAGAGCACTACAAGATTAGATGATGAGAAGTGACTTTCAGTGGCCGAAAAATCCATAGGGACGAATAAATCAGTTTTTAGAGGTAAAAAGACCAATTAATTAATAAAGTGATTTTAATTAAAGAATAATAAAAATAATGTAAAAGTCACTTGGAGGGAAAAGGTGAACAGGGGGGATAAAAGAGAGATAGGGGCCTTTATTCTCTCATTATGTGTGTTGCCGCCTTATACACACCTTTGGGAGACGTGGAAGAAATCTTCAATCCACTCGGTGTGTCCTTGGGGGCAAGTGAGAGTTAAGGTGCTGTCACCTAATCCTCAACTCCTCCGTCTAGGCCAACTCCTAGCGAAGC
>ML794528.1:12399-29160 GCA_009831015.1 Picea engelmannii
GGAGTTACCTTTATTTCTAAAGGTCACAAGCATTAAAAACAAAAGCATGTTCCTCTATGTAATAAAAACTAAAAAATGGAAAAAACAAATTGAATGCATTTCTCCATTTTCCTTCAACAATGACACTTTCCTCATATTCCTTTTCTCCTACTACAAGTTGATTATGACTAATTCAACACAATCTTAGCTAGGACACACAAGAGGGATATTGCCATCATTGCCACTATGCATACTATAAATGAGATCTCATTTATAGGTAGATTTTATTAGAAATTTCATTTTTATATAAAATTATGAAGATGAGTGTCTATTTTTCTTGTTTTATGAGAAAAAAAACTATATTTTCACAAATTTTTCAACTTTCAGTATACCAAAGTATTTTTTTTATTTAGAATTTTACTTTATAGTAAAAACAAAACTTGTGAAGAATTTTGTTATTTTTCTAATTATTTTTATTGAGATTTGATATGTCAATTTGACAATTGTTTCACAATATGTTCCTTAAAAATGAAAGGAATGATAATGAGTTATCCACCCCCTCCCCCTCCCCCCAACAATGTATCTATTATTAAACTTTTGTTTTTGACAAACAAAATATACTGCAACAATCTACAAAGACTCTATTTTCTTATGACTATAGTTTTGAATCTAATGGATGAATATTATAATTTCTAGAATTTTTTGAAGTTGACCAAGATAAAAAAGTTGAAGATTTTAAACACATGTTTTCCCCCACCTTATATCTATCTTAATTTTTACTTAAAGGTAAAATCTAAAAATACCCTTTTGAAGAGAACAATTTAAGGATTTTAAATATAAATTTTTCTAAATTTTCCACTGTGTATTTTTAGAGATATGGATATTCCATTTCATTGAATCATAATGTCACCTGAAAATGTTATGCAATGATTTTTTTTATAAAATTGAATAAAAATAGATAAAAACAATGAAAATGAAAACAAATTATATTCATTGAAAGTAGATTCAATTTTGCAAATGCTGGTATCAATTTCGAAACTAAATTTTGAGTATTTATAGGAGTCCGCAACCTCCAAAGTTCAAGTAAGATGGAGGGAATTCTCAGGTTCCTGCAAACATTCCCATTCACAGGTTCTCCACTGAAATAATCTTTTGACCGAAATATATTTTTCTAACAGAATCCATGGGAAATAAACAAATTCCTCACTTTTCGGTCAAACACTAGGTTTTTCGGTCGAAAGGTTGGTGAGAGAATTCCGTTGGCTGAGAAAAAATGAAGGGATGCGTCATTTCATTTTAGTTGGCGCCAAATATTATAAATACTCTTTTGGTCGAACCAATTTTACACAATTCACTCATTCATTTCATGGTTTTGCACATGTGGAGCCCCTAAGCAAGAGTTTGAATAATATTTTTTGTTGTTTTGAAAAAGGTGGTTGATGTTTTGAATGAAAAATTTTATTTTTATTTTTTTCAAGTTTAAGCTTTTATTGGAATAACAATTTATATATTGAAGACTTTGTTGAACATTGTTTCAAGGTGAAAACCTACTTGAACATTACTTTCAAGGTGAAAACTTATTTGAACATTATTTGCAAGGTCAAGGCTTTTTTTAAAGTTTTTTCAAGGTGAAGGATTTGTTGAACATAAAATTCTTGATATTATTTTTTAATATTTTTGTGACATTGAAGTTTTTATGAAACTATTCTGAAATGTTGAATTTTTTAAAAACTTTTATAGATAACTATACTCATGGGAAACAAAAGTTTGTGCAAGAGAAAATTTGATCGCACTCGAGATGAAACTCGCCATAACGAACAAAGGAAAGAGCATTATTGGAGAAATAAACAAGAACGTAAAAATATTGAAGAAAGAAATGTTGATGATGTAAATAAAGATTTTCAAGAAGTCCAACTAGGTATGCATGTACATATTGTTTATATTAAAAATATATATTTCATTTATTTAAATTATTGTTTAAAATATAATTGATTGTAATTCAGATTTGATGTTTTAAAAAAATCATAAATAGATTTGCCTCATAACATCGATTTAGTCTTTGATACCGAAATTGAAGCAGAAGTTGAATCACCTATAGGTATGTACATAAATATAGATAATATAAGATGAACACTTGTATATAGTTTAGTGAATTTATGTTTAGGTTTTTTTTTTTAATATACACTTTAAATTGAAATATGTACGAGAATCTACCAACATTGATGATGAAATATTAGAAAATGTTGATACTGGAAAATTTGGGAAGAAATAAGTTAATCATTATATAATATATCATGTTAAGAATATATATAATACTTTTTTCAAAGGTGAATCGGTAACAGTACAAACTCAACTTTTACTCTATCTAATAAAGTCAAGAAAGTTAAAAAGAAGCTACATCATTATTGGGTATTCAAAAGTCAACAAAAGATACAAAGGTGAAACATAATATCTTTGACAATATAACTAGTGTATTAAAATATTTTGGAAAATCTTGAAAAAAATATGTCAGTGTTGTACGTAGAGTGATACACACAATAGTTGTTTAATCTAGCAATATACAAGATCTTTTGACACAACACATGGAAAAAACGATGAGAACCTCAAGAAAAATATTGTACCAACATAGAAAGTTTCGATTGCAAATAGATGCAAATCATGAACTTGCTTGTTGGATAGTTATTTCTAGACAACCCTACAAAGATAGACTTGCAAAAATGTTAAAGAATCGGCCCATAATTTTTGGTTGGAAGAATCTTGTGTTTCACCACATACAAGAGATGTGTTGCGACGAATAATAACATGAAAACAATATGAAGAACATCCAAAACATATATTTCCAATGGAAAAAATAGAATTGTTCAATAAGTTCAAAGAAGAGCACAAAGAAGTTAAAATTTCCATCAATACATTTGTGCCACAAAAACCATGGTTTGTTAGACCCATCACTATTCGTGACACTTGTTGTTGTCGTTATCATGTGGAATTTGAGTTATTTTACGACACTTTTATTGATCTTGGTAAAACTTTATGGCCAAGTTTACCTTCTCCTTCCACATTCCGTGATTTTATATGTGAAATTCTATGTGAAAGAGAAGGTGATGAATCATTTTACCAAAAACAATGTGTTGGTGGAAAGAAATGTGATCGTTGTGGAAATCTAAGTTTGTTTCACTCAAAGTATCCTATTGATATGAATGATCAATCATTTTATAATATAACATTCAATTGGAATAGATATGAATATATCAACAACATGGCTCCACATTCTTCAAATGTTATTTCCAAAAGGATTGATTTGAAAGTAGATAAAATCTGTGTGATAGATTTTTTGAAGAAGTTTGAGGAATAAATTTATAATCAAACCAAGCGTTCACATAGAACTCGATGGAAAAACCTACAATTCAAACAATCCCATGAAGTGTTTCCACCAGGGACAATTTTGTTTGTTGTTGATTTTGCATAGGACTACACATTCGCTGCACAAAAATAAATAAGAGTGAATATTGTCATTCTAATCAAGTCACTATATTTATCCACGTTCTATATATACATTCTCAACATAATCTTGATAACATAGAAAACGCCAATGACAATACACATGTTATTAAAGAATATCACTTTTATATAAGTGATGATTGAGCACACGATACACATCATGTACAACATTGTTTTGATAAATTTTATCATTCATTGAAAGAATGTGGGATCAGATTTCATCGACATTAGTGTAACGACACCCGTCGTTACGACAACATGCAACACATAACAAGTGCAATATATTTTTTTCTTTTTAAAGTATGAAAGTAATCAAGACATCAGTCAATCAATGAAACTTGACGACGGACACAACAAACACAATTCAGGAAATAGACAATGTAACTACCTAGCATACTAGCACATCATGTAGTTGGACACCACACAAGAAAATCACTCTGATGACAAATATAAATGACTACCTGCTCCTTCTACCCTGCAAGGTTAGGACCTCCATGACACATAAGAAACGCTCAAGCCCAGTTTCCCATCGATTTTGACCATTTAAGGTCTCAAGGCTGGCGACTATTCTGAGGAACAAGGAGGTGTCTACATCCCACCCAACACACGCAAGACAAAGCCCGCTAAACTAAGGACAATCATCATACTGACCAAACACAACCAACATAAATGGCACAAGTAACACGAAACTTTAAAGCTAGCGAGAAATAAAAATCATTGATTCAACACTTTGCATGGCGCAAAAAAACAAAAAACAACTGATCATTAGTGGCCTTTTACCGGGCACAACCAGATAATTCTAAACATTTAGAAATTACTTCAATCAACCTTAAATTTACAAGTGCGCAAGATGTTTGACATACACAATCTATCTAGCAATAACTAACTTGAGGCACATTTCTATTTAAATTCCAGGCGCACCTTTTAATCAATCATTCATTAAAATAAAATCCGAGTCATAAGAAGTGATATACCTTCCCGGGTCTTTTAGGTAGTCATGCATACATCATGTCAATGTAACCAATAACTGTGATTATTCATCTAGGTAGTTTAATAAAGAAATGACTAATAAAACTAGAACTTGTAATACATCCTTCTAACTTCTGCAATCATAGAGTTTATTCTCCAATAAAAAAAAAAATCATCATACACCATTAACTAACATAAAACAAAATATTTTCGCATTCTTCCTAAAATATGATTTGATTTATTTTGAGAATGATCTCTCAGAAACAGGAAAACAATACAAAAAAGCAAGATTCCAAGAAGGGAATTTCAAGAACTGGATAGACATTTAACGCACAAGAACAATTTTCCAAGAGAACCACCTACCAAATAAACTTCTAAAGTCCTGAATATGTTTCAAGTATGATAATAAAAGATAAAACCAAACCATATAACACAACCCTAAGATCCAACATGATGA
The DNA here is from genome assembly GCA_009831015.1 of Picea engelmannii. Lineage (NCBI taxonomy): Eukaryota > Viridiplantae > Streptophyta > Pinopsida > Pinales > Pinaceae > Picea > Picea engelmannii. Next base: position 17,303 of record ML794528.1, read on the forward strand.
CTGGGTTGGTAGTAATTTACTCATCGAAATGATCTGATGTAAGAACCCAATAGATTTTTGACATCACATAATATAGAGCTCCAATATCCACTCTTATCTGATTAACAACCCTATCTTGTAAATCAACTAACCAATATCTAAACCATAGTTCACTTCAGTAGAATATGCCACATACTTGAATAACCTTTTATAATTAAGATACAAACTTTATGCACCCTTTCTTTTGTAATGATGATGGGGCATCTTCAGAGAAAACCATCTTTCCACAAGGAACAATACACCTTCGCTTATTATAGCTGTCAATGATTAGAAATCAATGAAGATAGAGTATCGCTGTAATGCATATCAATCAACAACATATACTAAAATTTGATTATGCTACACGATGGGAAAAAAAATGTGGTACAAGACAAAAAACTAAGGATGCTTCAAGTGGCAGGCATCAGAGAAAAGAACATGCATTTTCTCAGTACTAGGTGTTTACGTATGACACTTCTTTCACATAGTTCAAAGAACAATTCACTTTTAAAACTGTAAACAAGTTCAAATAAGCCTGTACAGATCCATTTAGAAAACTATCAAGGCAATTGGAAGAGGGCATGATTCAAAGATCACACTCTAGAGTTGCCAATGGAAGTTAGGCTTTGCCAAAGGCAGTTATGCTGCAGGACTGTAGTCTAGGATATGGTTTAATGCTCTTAACATGACATGATTCCAAAATTGAGACCCATGAGACAACATAATTCAAATGAAATAATGATAAATCACAAATGACAGATGTAAGACTAGAACTCTATCATAGATAATCTCTAATACAATAAAAAACACAATCAATTGGCCTTGATAAATGGATCTATGAACATTTGAACCACTGTTCCTTGCAACCTGCTAAGGCATATCCAGAAGGCTACAAGAAACTTCATAACTATTAGTTTCCAAAGAGAACTCGAGGAAAATAACACCATGTGTGTGCATGCTAGTACCAATAGATCATTAGTCTGACTACCCTGCAGGTTGGGTAACGAGTGCATTATGACAGCAAAAACAAAAGGGCGTAAAACCTGCTCAACCTGATAGTAAGTGACACAACATGTTAAACCATGCAATTAATCATATTTAACATCTCAAGGAGATGACGAAAATCCCTAGCACATATCTCCACGTATGTATTCAAATTCTTTTGTGCTCAACGATTTTTTTTTTTTTTTTTTTAAGTAAGAGTATGATATATTAAGTTCCTCCAAAAGACTGGTGGAAGTGCCAGTTTACATCCATAGACAGTTTGGCCTCACTGGACTGCCCCAACAGAGGGGAAACCAGTCCAGTCAGCCGTAAAAGTTTACTAAACAGTGCTGAGACTAAACAGATAATAAGTTTAAGTGCTATCAAAAGAAAACTAACTAGGATGAGCAAAATTTTCCTTGAAACACAGCTAGACACCTGGCTCCACTAAGAAGGAGAGTCCAGAATCCCAGAGCATCGTAGTAAGAGCCCTGTCCGTCGCTCGCCCGTCCACTGGTGCTTCTGTCTGCATTTGCTGGCTCGTTGACGCACTGCATGCCATCCCCGTGCTGACTGCGTTCTGCTCTGTGGTGTTACCATGTTGATTCACGGCATGGGGCATTTCCACTGAGGATTCTTCACCCGGGTGAGTGGGAAAGGACGCGCTCATGGAGGCCAAGAGATGGAGGAACGTCGTCACCTTGGCATTGGTGGAAGTTACACGGAAGTGGAGGTCATCTATCTCCTTTCTTAATTCGAACACCAGGTCATATATGTTATCAAGATTATCCCAGAGCTGCACTCCTGTGTTGGAAACGGGAGCTTGTTGCGTGTAATTGCCGGGTCTGCGGAGGGAAGGGAGGTCTTATGCAGAGTGATGAGGTGGAATTACAGGGTGGAGGATGCCAGGAAATGGTTCTGCTGGAACAGGGTTTGGAAGCAGGGGTGGATTGGCTGTCCAAAGTGCCAGAGTTCTGGTGGAAGTCCAGGAGGCAGGAGGCGAAGGGGATGGCCTACGGGGATTCCAGGGGGATCCCCTTCACGGCTTCCCTCATTCACGAGGCATTGTAACAGGCTGAGGGGTGGAGTAGGCTGAGTCGCAGGAGGCGTGGAGGCTATGAGAGCTGAAGAGATACACCAGGGAGTGACTGAGGTTCGCCCAAGAGCACTCACCACCCCTGGAGTGGAGACTATGCATCGAGCAAACAAATGATAATCCCATCTGCGCGATAGAAGTGATATGGAGAACGCCGGAGAACCGAAGCTTACCAACCTTTAATGCGCGCTTACATAACTTAATGCCTGGCTGCATCGAATTAATACTGGAGGGTGGTAATGGGATCTGGCACGGGCGTATCACGTGGCCTCGTGCTTGGTGGCCTGATGCCAACCTCCTCCGTGTGCCCCATGGCCAAACATAACACCCCATCTGGGGGGTTTTCTGCTTCAGCAGCCTTGCGAATACACCGTTGGAGGATAGGATGATCTGAGTCTCTGCGGGAGTTGCAGAGGAGATCTGGTCCACTCCAGGTAGTGCCTAAGTTGGATAGCTCGTCCGCCACTTGATTCGCTTTCCGTTTGATGTGGGAGGGGATGATGGCTTGATCTAGATGAAGTAAATTAGAGAGAATTTGAAGCCCAAGGGAGAGTCTCCAGCTGGGTGCCAATCTATCTGGGTGCACTCCATTAAGCATCCGGCGCAAGATGTTGATTATGAGTTGAGAGTCCCCCTCGACTATAAGCTGAGTAAAGCCATTTGCGCGGGCGATTCAGAGTCCATTGAGAAGACCCCAAAGCTCTGCTTGATTGTTTGTTGAGTGCCCCAGGGAACCTGCGCTGATGATCACGATGTGTCCTTGATGATCTCGGAAGACTGTCCCGTAGCCAGCATCTCCAGGGTTGCCTTTCGAGGCTCCATCAAAGTTAAGCTTGATGTAGCCTTCCGGAGGAGGAGACCAATAATCTGGACTGCTGAGCCTTGGTTGGCTGGTCATGTGTACTGTTTGTGGGGGATGGAGCGCCCATTGTTGTAAGATGTAGTGTTCTGATGGCGCTGCCCTGCTGTCGGCCTCAGCCCAATGTTGAATGTTGATCGTTTCCCGGATACTAGTGCAGCATAGGTGCCGGCATTGTTTCCACGGGAGGGATAGATCCTTGAAGATTCTTCTGTTCTGCTCTTTCCAAGTCTGCCAGAGGATAAAGCCTGGAATGAGTTGCCAGATGCGATTTAGGATGGGAGAGTGGAAGGCTTCTTCTCTCCAGTTCGTGATAGTTTCCTGGATGTTGTCCCTGTCCCGATCTGAAGTGCGCATGACTTGCGCAGCCTGATCCCAAATCTGAGCGGTGAAGGGGCAGGTATTGAGGAGATGGTTGAGGGTTTCCTCTGCTTGGCCACAGAGAGCGCATATTGAAGGCCCTACAAAGCCTCGTTTCTTGAGGTTGTCCCATGTCAGAGTGCTAGAATGGAGAACTAACCAGAGGAAAAGAGTAATCTTTGGCCAGTGCTTAAGGTTCCATAGTTTTTGCCAGGGTGTCGAGTTTGGGAAGGGATCCTTTACCGTTTTAAGCAGGTAGGCCTCCTGAGTACTGAAAGTGCTTTGTGGGCGGTGCCCCCACCTGAGGATATCGCTCCCCTCATTTTTGGGTATTTTCCTCGTTACCATCTCTTTCTGCCAAGGTTCCAAATCCACTTGTGCTCCTAGATTGAGGCGCTCTCCGTCCAAGCACCAGCGTCGCCAAGTGTCCTCCGGGGGGGACTCCTGCCAATAGTTAGCGACATTTGTGAGGCCCGAGTGCATGGTCTGGGCGCAAATATCTTGGGCCCATTCCTCCTTGGCCAGGACTGGCCATTGCTGCCAGGAGTCATGCCAGAAAAGCGTTGTCTTTCCATTCCTGATCTCCCAGAAAGCATGCTGGGTTACTATCTTTCTGTTTTGTTTAGCCGCATTCCAAATTAGGGAGCCCAGGTCGTCCCCGTTCCATCTAATAAGATCTCTCTCTGCTATATTTGGGGTGTATTTCCTCCTCCATAGCCTGGCCCAGAGATCCTTGGGATGTTGTAACCAGCGCCACCAGATTTTAGCACTGAGGATCTTATTCATTATGAAGGGGTCCTTTAAGCCTAGTCCGCCTTGTGCTTTTGGGCTACACAGTTTGTCCCAACTAACCAATGCCATCTTCTTCCCTGAGTTGATGCCGTGCCAAAGAAAGGTTCTTTGAAGATTTTTGATGGCAGAAAGGACGAATCGTGGAGCAGCTAGAGCCGAGAACTGATAGATCGGGAGAGACTGGAGAACAGAGCGGAGCAAAGTAAGGCGACTTGGAAAGTTTAAAACTCTGAAGGTCCAGGAAGAAAGACTTTTGGAGAAAGAGGCGAGCAAATGTTCCCATGAAGAGTTTCGGAGGCAATTATCAATGAGGGGGATACCCAAGTATTTGGACGGAAGGGAGCTTCGACTGAAACCTAAGATTGCAGAGATGTGACGCTGGATAGGTGGGGGTGTATTAAAAAAGAAGATTTGTGACTTACCCCTGTTGCAATCCAGGCTCGAGGCTTCGGAAAAGGAGCTGAGAATTTCTTGGATAGCATTTGCCTCTCGGATAGTTGGTCTGCCCATCAGGAGAGTGTCGTCCACAAACTGGCTGTGGGAGATAGGGGGGGTTAGACCGTGCAGGGGGAGATCGGTCAAGGAGTGGTTTTCCACTGCTGCGTGTATTGATCGGCTGAGTCCTTCCGCCAGGATGATGAACAGGAAAGGAGAGAGAGGATCTCCTTGTCTGATTCCTCTAGAGGGGGAGAAAGGTCGGGATGGGACACCATTCACAAGCAAAGAAAAGAAGGCTGTAGATGTAAGATTCATGATCCATTTTACCCAGCTCTGATCAAAGCCAAAGGCTAAGAGCATTTCTTGCATGAAGTTCCAGCTTATTTTGTCAAATGCTTTCGAAAGGTCAAGTTTGAGGAGCATACCTGGAGTCTTAGTCTTATGTAGAGAGTGGATTACTTCATGATCCAAGATGACGCTGTCCAAGATTTGTCTGCCTTCGACATACCCTGATTGTTCTGGGGATATGATTGTTGGAAGGATTGATTTGAGCCTGCGGCCTATGACTTTGGTAAGCAGTTTGTAGATGACATTACACAAAGCTATTGGTCTGAATTGCTGAGGATGATGTGCATTTCCTTCCTTGGGGATTAAGGTGAGGAAAGTAGCATTGAAAGCTTGGAGGACCTGACCAGTGGCCCTGGAGTCTTCCAAAATTTCCCACACTTCCGTCCTGATCATTAGCCAACAATGGTGAAAGAAATCGCTTGTGAACCCATCCAGTCCTGGAGCCTTTCATTTGGGCGTATGCTGAAGCGCCTCATCCACCTCCTCAATCGTAATAGGCCGGAGCAGTGCCGAGTTCTGTTCCTGCGTGACTAGGGACGACACATTTCTTGTAATTTTGTTTATGGCTTCACTTCTATCCAGGAGGGGTTCGCTGAGGAGGTTTTGAAAGTAGTCTATCAGGGTTGTCTCCATGTCCTCATGTGATGTGATGGATTCTCCTTCATCTGTGATAAGATGCGTGATCTTATTGGAATGCCTTCTTTGCATGACGGTCCGGTGAAAGAATTTTGTGTTACGATCACCCTCCTTGAGCCACTGGATGCGTGATTTCTGCTTCCACAGAATTTCCTCCTGTCTTCTTCTATCCTCGAGCTATTGGGTTATCTTCAATTCCTGATTTTTGAGTTCATTGGTTAACCCATGTTGCCTGATTTGATGTTGAATCTCACCTAAATGTACCCTCATCTTTTCCTGGGCAACGAAAATGTTTCCAAAGGTGTGCTGGTTCCAGTGCTTGAGGATTTGCTTGAGGTTTTTTAGTTTTTGTTGGAATCTGAACATTTTGGAGCCTCGCTGGACTTCTGCCTCCTTCCACCAGTTTTGTATGTTGGCCTGGAAGTCCGGATGCTCCAACCAGAACTGCTCGAATCTGAAGGGCTTTTTACCATTTGATGTCGGGACGTCCATCCATAGTTGTATGGGCCAGTGGTCAGAGCCGGGGAGATTGAGAATGTTAGATTCCATGGCTATTCCCTCCAGCATGAGGGATTCTAAGATGAAGAAGCGATCCAGCTTGCAAGCGATTTGATGAGTTCCTGTTCTTCTGTTTGACCAGGTATGAATGCCATTGCTAGTTTCCAAATCCACAAGGTGAAGATCATCGATGAGACTGTTGAAGAGCTCAGAGTCTCGTTCCAGTCGTCTGGACCCGCCTTTCTTTTCCTCCAGACTGCGGATGATGTTGAAGTCCCCCCCAATCAACCAGTTGTGGTGCTGTTTTAGAGTATAAGTGTGGTGCAGGCTGCAAAGGAAATCTTGCCTGTCCCTCAGATTGGCTGGGCCGTATACATTGGTCAAGCACCCAGGCCTGCTTGAGCCTATGCATCTATAAGCCGCTGTGATGGACCATTTCGTGGCAAAGAAATTTTCCATAATCACCTCATTGGTGTTCCAGAGGATGGTTAAGCCCCCGGCGGTACCCAGGGCGTCTACATAGGCTTCCCTTCCTTGCCTCCAGCAAAATGGAAGGAGCCGATCTATATCTGTTGACGAGCATTTTGTTTCCTGTAGCATGACAATGGTCGGTTTTTCTGTCATAATCAAGTCTCGTAGCAATTTCTGCTTGCTACGCCCGTTGAGACCTCTAATATTCCAGGAGATGATCTTCATATGGACGGAGGGGTATGGAGCGGGGGGAAACTATCCGAAATCAAATGGATTTGTCCTGAGTTTACCATGTAATTCCCTATTTCCTGTATGATCTTATTGGTGGATTTCCGACCTCTCTTTTTTTCATCTTTTGTGCTCAACGATTTTAAGAAACATCTATCAATGAATTTTTTTTAACATATCTAACAAGAATGATCAACAAGGAATTTCTAGATACAAGGACTCTCAATCTATATGGTAATCAAAGCATTAAAACGTGTCAATGAGTGATATCAACCCAAAAATATAAAATAAAACTTTATTTGTAAAGCTGGTGCGACAATGTTTGAGTCATACCATAATCCCAAAAGCGCAAGACACCACCACCTACTATTGGCTATCAAGATTAGACATCAATGAAGAAAACACATAGGTAGGGTATTTTGCATGTATCAAGGATCCTATTAGTCTAACCTGCAGTTCTGGGGAAACTAGAACAATGGGGCAAGTAACTTAGTAGTGGACGTATTGCAAATTGTGCACAACTAGAATATATATATATATATATATATATATATATATATATATATATATATATATATATATATATATATAAANATATATATATATATATATATATATATATATATATATATATATATATATATGAAGGAAGACAATTCAAATGTTTATAAAATTGCCTAACTTAAAAGATACAGGTCATATTCAAATCAACAATAGGATAATACTCAGACTACATACACACAAAAGAGAATCTAAGTTATTCATGTGTTCACAATAAGCCAATATGCTTCACTTTTCATAAGGAAATAACCAATTTCATTACCACAAAAATCTTTGTTTCCCTTAAACCATAATATGGAATTCATCATTAATAATATTCATATACAAAAAATTGACAAAAATACAATGCAAATTTGCACGTGCGTACTGAATCTGAAGGTGAAGAACCCATAGTCGTTGTCATGCGCCTACAGTCTGTCCAACTCTCGCTTGCCCACCGTTGAGACCTCACCGGTACCTCCCATCCAATTCTAGGGGTACTCTTCTTACCCCTGAGCCTCCCAAGACACAAAGGGGCCACACACACAATACCATAGAATGATAGCTCCCAACTCGCCTCGCAAGGTTGAGCTACCACTCGTTACCGGGTTGGGTATCCCAACTCCCACAAGACAAGTTCAGTTAAGATAAAATTCTGGCAGTGTAACCTTACGCAAACCAAACGTGATCCATACTCCTCTTCTGCCATCCTTTTTATAGATTTTTCAAGTGATTAGTTTTCCAAAACCTCATTAGATTCCTTTTTCATTTATTTAATTAGGAAAAACCTCCCCCGTACACATGTTGCCCGATCCCCTAGTTACACTAGAAAATCAATTTATTGATTAATTAAATTTGCCTATTTCCCTCACCCACCTAAAAGCATTCCTAAAAACACTCCTCAGTGTCCCATTATTCCTTTACAATTCTTAAATGACTTATGCCCTACTTAAATCCTAGTTGAGTTCATAAATATAAAATTCCAAAGGCTAGATTCCTTACTAAGTTAGACATTCCCCTTTTTCTTTAAGTTTCCCTTTTTCAAGTTTCCCCTTTTTAAGTTTCCATTTTTCAAGTTTCCCCTTTTCAAGTTTATTAATTAAACCTTTATTAAAATTTCTACTTTAATTATTAATGCTTGAATTTTCTTTACCATATTCTTGTTACATGTCTAAGTAGTTTTGTTTTTTGTTCAAAGGTTCTACTCAGACCTAGGTTTTAAATTCACTAGGCTTGGTGACAGTTCTTAAGAGAAAAAAATGTTATTAAACTTTACTCATCACATCCTTCATTTTAAGGCCGACTAGGTCCTAAGGAGGCATAGTTTTCTAGGTACTAGGTTTATTAACTTACCATGGTTAAAATCGCAACGTTCCCTTTAGGACACACTATGTGCTCCAAGGATGCCACTCACCTCTTTCCATTTTTATTTGCGCGACGTGCCCTTCAAGATGCACTACGTGCTCCAAGGGTGCCACTCACCTCTTGACTGAATTTGGTAGACATTAAACCCCTGGAGTCAATACTCTGTCAGGTGATCTTGTGGGAGACTAAGGGCCTCTAAGGAATAAGGACCCTGCCTTATTGTGCACCCTTTAGAATCATCATGAGCGACTGTCACAGTCTTCCCTCATGACATCGTGGGTATTATCGAACTAGGTAATCATTAACCTATAGTTCAAGCCATGACGGGAGTGCTAGTAGGCTATGGCAGGGCTGGTGCCACACCTCTCCCTCAATGTCTCTAGTTGTCATGCACGACTCCTTTACTCCAAATGTGAGTTTGGTTGACAAACTTTCGTAAGCCTGCATCCATCAATGAAACATGTCAACGATAAAAATCAACATCATAATATCTAATCATATGTACATATGTCACACCAACAACATTCAAACCCTAACAATCCACTCTATGACTTGATCCAGAGTCCAAGAATTTTTATCGATGACTCGACATCCTCTAACGTCCAGAGTCCTGCACACTTAGAAGAACCCAGTCAATAGCACACATCGATGTAAATACAAAAAACATAACATATCATCAAATCCACAATATCTCATAATCATAATCAAAACAACCAATAGTATAATGACTTAGATCACTTGCACGCAAGTGTCCTCAAAGAATAAGTCCGCTCGGTGTGTGTAAGAGCGAGATGTTACAATTAGATATGGTCATATGGATGTGCAGGTTAGTTCAAATATTCACGATCATTCTACTGGTTGTGTCGTCTTCATAAGAAATCAAACATTACACATTGTTGGAATTTCTTTAAGACTGGTCATGGAAAAGGAGAGCACGACGATGCAGGGGCATGTGTAAAATGAGCACTTCGAAGGTATCATATGGACCCTCATGCCAATCAATTTGAATTCACTAATCAAGTTGTTGAATGGTGAAAATTGGTGCTAATCCATGAAAATAATCCGTTAAGGGATGCACACATGTGTGTGTATATATACATGTTACACATGTACACATGATATTTTTTTTCACGTGTTCAAATTTATATGATCTTCAATCATGTTCTTGATAGATTTCAAGTTAAAACGTTCTTATCTCGTGCATTTTTTTTTGGTATGTTGGAAACCAAGATGTAAATAGATCAATCCCATATGAGGCCGGTACAATACACAGGACACTAAAAGTGCATTCAGTGAAAACAAAACACTATCAAAATGTGTTTAAATTTGATATAAGAAATGGATCTTGTTTTTGTTCAATTTGCATAGAGGACACAAAATCCATAGAGATTTGTGAAAACGAAAATGCGGAATATGTTAAATCTTGGAGAGATACCAAACTTAATATAAAAGGGAAAATGCAAGTTGAAAATTCAGAGGAGATGGAATCAAAGGAAACTATAGTGTCAGTTGATGGCGATAGAGTTTCTTATCTTGTTAGAGAATGCAATTTTTATGTTTCAATTGTTTGAATATATATTTGTTAAAAATATTTAATCAACTTGTAGATGTACTTGTAACTTGGGTATATAAATTTTTTATATAGTAGATGAATTTAATGGCACATGCATGTGTGCTAATCTAATGCGAATTGCTTGTTGGAACATATCAAATTATTTGTAGGAGATGTATTTGCCTTGGTTGCATCTATAGACAACACTGAAAACATGAAATATTATTTGATACGATGCATAGAATAAAACATGAGGTTATTAGGAGATTTTAATGATAACGATTTTATATATGAAAGAGGATCAATCGTATTGAAAGGCTATTTTTTTCAAGAAACCCATGAAACCGATAGTCATGTTCACTTTCAAGACTATCAGTCGGATGTCATAAGTTGTCAATATAGTCATTTGGTATGTGCAATGTGCATAAAGTTAATAGAGGTTCAATCAAGAAAAAAAACAAAAGTTAGAAAATGGAAAATGTCAAAAGTCGATCATGAACGAATAATTGAAGATGGCATACCATTACGATTTCTTTAATCAAGGGACATACATTCCATAATTTTTTTATTTTGCATTAAAAGTACATGTATTTATGAATATCTAGGATTCTGCAATCATTTGGTTTAGTTCACTTTCGTGGTCCATTCAAATAAGGAACTATATTTTTAATGAATTATAAAGTTTACCGAGCCTTATTTACAATTTTGTTCATAAAACTAGATCTAAATTGGTCAATTCAAAATTATTAAATATTCGAGTCTCCATATGTCCTCTAGACCACTTAAGGGATGAGATAACATGCTATGGATTTTCTAGTCATGCCCCAAATTTGATCTTGTTTGGTTTTTAATACCATGTTCATTTGAGTAAGGTTAGTTTTAATGAAATGTTTGTCATGTACTTCTTTATTTAAAAACACAATTTCGCACATATAACCAGATCTCAATTATAATTTATGTCTTGGTTTAAAGGGTTTATATAGTTTCATATAAAGGGTTTCTATGAACTATTATCTAGATATCCATTGGTTCAAAAACATGCACCCTAGGAGAGTCCATTCAAATAGACTTCTAAGGCTTATTTGAATATGTTGATAGAATATTATCTTAAACCAACATTACCAAAATATTTATGTTTGGATATGTCACTAAATTGGGTGATATAGTATTATTAAATAACTTCATTTAATATATGTCCATTTAAATAAAAACAAAACATATGAAACATGACACATAGCTTAACCAAAGTTTGACACAATGTATTTCATTATACTTAATTCTGGAAGTTGTTGAATATATATAAACATTTGTCTTGAAAGACCACTATTTTCATAGTGTTGTTGTCTCTATAGCTAGTTTACCTCTGCAATTTTTTTTTTTACCATTTCATGATTTATTTTCTACAGACATTCTTTTCCATTTTTTCTACAAAATTAGAAGTACTTTTATACTGAAAATTGAAAGTTGTCTCAATGCAAGCCACAAAAGGTAGTTGGTAAGGTGCATTGATTACTGAAGTATAGACAAATCGTCATGGTCATGGCACCCTTAAAACATGTTTGTAAAATGGGTTCAAAATAGTTTCACATGATATATGATATTTCAAAATTAATCTTGACCCTTTATATTTCATATATTTTAAAATTATATAATATTTCCTTTTTAAACTCTTT
>ML794528.1:62511-95230 GCA_009831015.1 Picea engelmannii
TAAAACTTAAATTAAATGAAATTTAGGGAGAGAATGGAAGTTCTAAACCTCTATAAAAGAGAGGGAGGAGAAGGAAGAAATGGATCGGCTGTTAGCATAACATTACACTGCTGGATTAGTGACTTGATTGATTACTTGTGGGAATTGGGATTTCCCAACTCGGAGGGGAGTGGTAGCTCGGCCTTGTGAGGCGAGCTGGGAGCTAGATGTACCATCTGGATAGTGTGTGCCCCCTTTGCGGCTCAAGGGGATAAGGGGGAAGCAGAGTACCCCTAGCGTTGGTTGGGAGGTACCAGTGAGGTCTCGACGGTTGGTGAGCGGGAGCGACACGGAGCGCGTAGACGTCATTCAAAGTGGGTGATGAGGCAATGGTACACTCTTTGATTTTTAGAGTAGAATGCATTAGGATTTATGATTTAGATCTGCATGTGCATTGGGTAATCTATATGGAAGATCATTTAACTTCAATCGGTGTTGGATCTCGTCGGATTGAATGGTTTTTCTTTATTTACTTACTACGACGATATCTTGTGTATTTATCATTGATGTAAAAAATTTTACTGTGTAAATTTTGAGTAACCTCTAGCCTTGTATTTATCATTTCGTCTCCCTCCCCAATTTTTAACGCTGCCCCTTTTTTTTTTTGATACATCTAGCTTGTGTTTAGCACCTAAACCTCTACGAATCTCATTCTTCAAATTTGTAATATTTTTTAGGCGAAACTCCTATGCGTTGAATCTCGAAATGGTGGATGCCATGCCCTTCCCGTACTCTGCAACCTTTTTTATTTTCGCTGGCTAATGTACTGGGCGAGTTACCATGGGTTACTTCACTCTCAGATCGAGTAGACTTCCTTGACTGTGGCTTTCCCACCTTGTTGTTACGATTTTCTGGCTATAATCCAGAACCTTTCTTTTATCAAAATTTATCATTTTTTTTTTGTGATAATCGCCTTCATTTCTAGCAACACCTTAGCAAATCGTTGATGGACTGTGATTTAGCAATAGTAATTTTCTCTCTTGGAAATCAAACTTTACCAAATCGTTGATAAACTGTTCTCAGTGCTAATTGTTTTCCCTTTTTGCATTAACCCTTAGCTAATCGTGGATGGACAGTGACTCTACATGACCGTTTTCCTTTTGTAAACTAAAACAATCATTGTTTAAATTTTTTTTTCTGTAAACTAGACAACGATGGTCCTTTAAAACTCAACGAAACTGTAGCTGTTTGGTAGCAGTCGATTTACAGTGATGTTAGCGATAGAATGTCACGTTTTAGTGGAAACGGTGGTGTATCCTTGATGAACTATCCTTGCCTTATGATCTTTGGATGCGATAAGGCACTGGAGGTGTTAAAGTTGACAAATCTTGTGGAAAACGCAGTGAATTGTTGTTATTATTTCCAGCCATGACTAATCTCGCCCTCAATTGATTAACTCCGATTCTAGATAAGTTAATTTCCTTTTATTTTGGAATAGTCATTAAATAATAAACTAATCGCCTGAGCCATCGACAACGATGGATTAAAACCTAGCCAACTGTCAGCATAATTTCAACTTCTCGTCATTCAGAGATTTTTATTTTTTGACTATAACGCACTCCTAACTTCACTTAAATTAAGAGAAGCTCACAATTGTAACCTTGATATGGTTGACCACACAGGGTTATGGATTTTGAGTCCTTAATACCAAGGATGACATAGCTACCTCTAAAATAGAGAGAGGCGACGTCTTCTGACAGAGTTAAAAGCTCACCTAAATTTTTTCCAGTGACTTGCCTTTGGCTGCGAGCCATCACCTTTTCCCAGCCCTTGGACAGTGCTGAGCCTGTCAGGTGGACAACAATGATTTAGTTCTTCATGCTTCTGACTGGAGGGTGACAGGTTTCTAATGCCACACTAATTTTAATTATTCATTGCTTTTAATTTATTCCGACGGGCTCCATTTATGGCATCAATGTTAATCTTAATTTTGAATTTTACATCAATTATGGATTATGATCAATGCATTTTTGAGTCAATTATTGGTTCATAATTAAGGTATATTGTATTATAAATTAGATATTTGAGTGAAGGTTAATGTGAATTTTACAATGAATGAGTTAAATGATTTTATAAGGTTGCGTTAATTATTGAATTATAATTATAGATTAATGTTATTTTTTGCTTTAAATGATAATTTACATCTATTCATTATTTTGATTATAATTAATGAATGAGTTAAATAATTTTAGAAGATGGCATTAATTATTGAATTATAATTATAGATTAATATTAATTTTTGGCTTTAAATGATAATTTACATCTATTCATTATTTTGATTATAATTAATGAATGAGTTAAATGATTTTAGAAGATGGCGTTAATTATTGAATTATAATTATAGATTAATGTTAATTTTTTCTTTAAATGATAATTTACATCTATTCATTATTTTGATTATAATTAATGAATGAGTTAAATGATTTTAGAAGATTGCGTTAATTATTATAATTATAGATTAAATGTTAATTTTGCTTTAAATGATAATTTATAACTATTCATTATTTTGATTAAATTTAATGTTTAATTATTTTGTTAAATGTTAAACCAGTCGAAGTTCAGACTTGCACAATAAGGTCCTTGAATGTTAATTTAGAGGGTACCTTGATGACAAATTATGATCTAAAGTTGCACGATGAAATGGCCTTAAGACTAATTTGGATTGTAGTCCTTGTTTAATTAATGTTGTACTGGGTCGTAAACTTTTGTGTGCTTGGTATGCTTGTGTCGGGCGAGACGTAGACACCTCCATGTTCCTCAGAACAGTCATCAGCCCTAATACCTTAAATGGTTAAAATCGATGGCAACTTGGGCTTGAACATTGCTTATGTGTCTTGGAGGTCCTAACCATTGCAGGGTAGGACGGATGGGTAGTCAGTCTTATTTATTAGTCGATTGATTGTCATTCATTGCATACATATACTTGATGTGTATCTTAGGTCGTCATGTTGTGTTCATCATTATATGCATCTTGTTCGTTGTCAGGTTGTGATGCATAGTCGAATGTGTTCATTACTCTTGTACACATGCACACACACTAAAAATAAAAATAAAAAAAATATTACTTGTTATAAGAGGTTCGTCGTCGTAACGTGGAGGCCGTTACATATGGTATTAGAGTGGGTTCAACCCGCGACTTGGGATCGCTATTGCTTTCGTTGACATGATTTGATTATACTGTTGCTAATTGAGTTGATTGTGTGCATGTAGGTAATCATGGTTAGAGGATGTCGCGGAGGCAGAAGATGAGGTGCTAGGGGAGGAGGCGCGACACCTCCAGTAGCATCCACGCCTAAGGGATCTAACCCCCAGGGAGATGAGCAGGTTCTCAGATAGGAGCAGATAGTAGTTGGCGATGTAGTTGGAATGATGAAATATTTTCAGTGCATGTCCGAGGCATTGATCAGCCGTTTGGACAGAGATGAGGCCAGAGCACCGGCACCCGCTGAGGTTCTGCCACGCGCACTAGCCGTTACTGGTAGGATACACTGTGAACTCGAGAAGGTCAAATTTCCCAAGTTCTTTGGTGCCCTGGACAACGTAGTTGCTGAGGCATGGTTGGAGAACATGGTGATGTGCTTCGCACTTCGCAATTATACCTCCAACATGAAGGTCCGCATGGCGGTCTTTCAACTGAAGGGGAGTGCTCTTCTATGGTGGAAGACGCTCCTACCGTAGCTGAACATGGCCGTCAAAGATGTGTCATGGGAACTTTTCAAGGAATGGTTCCAAGAGAGGTACCTTTCATAGGAATTCATTGAGTGTCATCTTAATGAGTTCAACACCTTATGACAGGCAGGTCGTATGGTGCCTGAGTACGAGGCCATTTTTATGGAGCTTCTCCAGTATGCTCCGCACCTTAACATGGAGAAACTTAAGGTCAACAGGTTTGTGTTCGGCCTTAATGGAAGCCTACATGCAAAGGTTAGGATTTTGATGCCCTAAACCTTGCACGATGTCATTCAGAAGGCCCTCATAGCAGAGGAGGAGCTTATTAGTGGGGGTCAGACTAGGACTCCACCGAGACCAACAGGGCAGGTTCCATATGGAACATAGCAGCACCAGACACCAGTGAGACATACGCTGGGATATCGTGGCTTCCAGAGGGGATCCACTTTCACTACACCCCGACGACCGACGCCTCAGCAGCAGACACCTTATCGGGGAACACAACATCAATAGCAGTGTCGTCCACAGGAGTAGCAGTTTAGGCCTGTTCAGCAGAATAGACTGGGATTCCAGGTCGATGGGCCGTCATCTTCTACTTTGATTACCAAGAATACTGGGCCAAAGAAGGGGTGTTGTACATGTGGGGAGCCACACTACCAGCACGACTGCCCTGTGGAGAGGACCAGAGCGTCTGGATCAGCCAGACCCACTACCGTGCGAGATATGGGCAAGGCCCATCGGATTCATGTAGCGGTGAATAAATGCCAGGCAGAGCATCAGTCGACTGTGCTCTAGATGATAGTTACTGCCACTGACAAGACCCTTAGTATTTTGATAGATCCAGGTGCTATCAAGAGTTTCATTTCTGGTGCAGTTCTAAAAAGGATTAAGGTAAAGGCAGTCGAACAGGACGAGTTTAGCTTCGTGGAGATGGCTTCGGGAGCTAAACAGAAGGTTGGAGGAAAGGTTGTGGACTGTATCTGTAACCTGGGAGAGTTTGTCTCAAGGGCCAACCTGTATGTCACGATTCTAGGATCTTATGATGTCGTGATTAGTATGGATTGGTTGGAATCATATGAGGCGATACTCAACTGTAAGACAAAACAATTGAGCTTGGTTGATGATGAGGGTCAGAGACATGTGATTGTAGGATGGAACCAGGGAGTTTCCCTGAGGTTCGTCTCTTCCTTACAACTTCGAAAGAGCATGCGCAAGGGGTGCAAGATTTATGTGATCCTTGCATTAAACGAGAAGGGAGTATCAGAAGGTCTTGAACACCTTCTAGTGCTGAGAGAGTTTGTGGACATGTTTCTAGAGGAGTTACTTGGGATGTCGCCGGAGAGGGAATTGGAATTTACCATAGACCTAAAATCGGGGACTGAACCGATAGCAAGAACGCCTTATTGGGTGTCGACTCTGGAGTTACAAGAGTTGAAAATGAAACTGAAGGAGTTGCTAGACCTGGGACTGATACGTCCTAGTGTGTCACCGTGGGGTGCACCTGTTATTTTCATACAGAAGAAGGATGGATCATGGAGTCTTTTCATTGACTACCATCAACTGAACAAGGCTACAATCAAGAATCAGTATCCATTGTTGAGAATTGATTATCTGTTCGATCAAATGAAGGGTGTGACGGTGTTCTCCAAGATCGATTTGCGATCAGGGTATCACCAGTTGCGGATCAAGGAGGATGATGTCCCTAAGACTACCTTTAAGACGAGTTTTGGACATTACGAGTTTACTGTTTTACCGTTTGGACTGACAAACACCCCAGGGGTATTTATGAGTTTGATGAATGTGGTGTTCCATGAGTACTTGGACAAGTTCGTCCAAGTATTCATTGACGATATTTTGATCTACTCTTGGACGACGGAGGATCATGATGAGGACTTGCGCTTGGTGCTGCAGTGTCTGCGAGAGAACCAATTGTATGGGAAGTTGTCCAAATGCTCTTTTTACCAATCGAGGATTCACTACTTAGGGCATGTCATCTCCGGCGAAGGCATCGCCGTGGATCCAGCCAAGGTTGAGGCTATTATGGAATGGCTCGCGCCGACGAATTTCACGAAAGTGCGTAGATTTATGGGTTTAGCACGATACTATTGACGGTTTGTCAAGGGATTTTCTAAGATAGCAAATCCGATCACGGAATTGCAGAAGAAAAACAAGAAGTTTGTTTGGACCGAGAAATGCGCGGAAGCATTTCAGAGGCTTAAGGATTTTTTGACAACAACATCGATACTAAAGTTCCCTGACATGGACGTGGACTTCTTGGTATGCACAGACACATCCAAGGAAGGCTTAGGCAGAGTCTTCATGCAATATGGACGAGTGATTTCTTACATTTCGAGGAAACTGAGAAGGCATGAGGAGAACTATGCGACACATGATTTGGAGTTATTAGCCATTGCATATGCCTTGAAGGTTTGGAGACACTATCTTGTTGGATGAAATTTGGAACTAAGGACTGATCATTGTGGACTACAACACATTTTTATGCAAAGCAAATTGAACACGCGACAACGACGTTGGTCGGAATTGCTTAGCGAGTACAACTTCGAGATTACTTACATAAAAGGAACAGTGAACCGAGTGGAAGATGCATTGAGTCAGAGACCACGCATCTTTTCAGTGTTTTCTCTTTAGATGAATCTACATGAAAATATCCTAACTTTACAGCAAGACGATGACTGGTACAAAGAGGTCGAGGGTTTTATCGGACAAAACACACAGATGGTACCACGATTTGAGGGATTCTCTTTTAATAGCGATGGTTTATTGAGGTTTAAAAGTTGGATTTACGTACCGCCAAATGACGAGTTGAGGATGTTGATCCTGAGCGAGGCTCATAGAGCAGTTTACATGGCTCACCCGGGAGTCACGAAGATGAGGGCAGACCTTAAACCCTTATTTTTCTGGAGGGGAATGAAGGCCGACATAGTCAACTATGTGACCAGGTGTCTAGAATGTCAGTCGGTAAAGGATGAACATAGACACCCAACAAGATTACTACAACCACATGTTGTTCTGGAATCGAAATGGGAGGTTATTTCAATGGATTTTATTGTTGGATTGGCATTGATGACAAGGAGACATGACTCGATTTTTGTAGTAGTAGACACTCTGACAAAGAGTGCTCACTTTATTCCTGTGTGTACAACGTATTAGGCACCTGACATAGCTAGAATTTTCATTAGTGAGATTGTGAGTCTGCATGGCGTGCCTAAGAGGATTATATCCGATTGAGGATCGATGTTTACTAGACGATTATGGATGAGTTTCCAAGAGGCCTTGGGAACCCAACTTAACTTTAGTACTGCGTATCACACGGAAATTGACGGGTAGACTGAACGGACGAACCAAACCTTGGAGGACATGTTGCACATGTATGTGATGGACCAACAAAAGCGTTGGGAATAATTCTTGCCTCTAGCAGAGTTCGCTTACAACAACAGTTACCAGAGTAGCATTAAGATGGCGCCTTTTGAGTTTCTTTACGAGCGACCGTGTTGGATGCCTTTGAGTTGGGATCAACTTGAGGATAGGGTCCTAGTGAAACTAGAACTGATCCAAGAAATGTAAGAGAAAATGAAAACAATAAGGTAAAGGATTAAAGAAGTGTAGGATCGATAGAAGAGTTATGCTGATGCGCACCGAGTCGACCGTAGTTATGAGGTCGGCGATCGAGTCTTCTTTTGGGTTAAACCGCATAAGTGTTCGATTAAGTTTGGGAAGGGAGCTAAACTCTCTCTGAGGTTCATGGGACCTTTTGATATTGTGGAGAGAAAGGGGCTCGTGGCCTTTCAACTAGCCTTGCCTAATTCCTTGAGGCGTATGCAGGATTTTTTTCATGTATCTGTTTTGAGACATTATATTAGTGATCCTACACATGTTATTGACATGAGTTCCTTGTAGGTATCAGATGAGGGAGCGCTCACAGTTGAGTCAGTCTGCATATTGGATCATCTCATTTGACAGTTCCGATGTCAAATGATAGATCAGGTCAAGGTCCAGTGGGACCATTATAGTCCGCACTCGATGACCTGGGAGGATGCATATGATATGCGCCAACAATTTCCATTTTTGTTTGATAGATAGACATATGACATTGGATACACTTATTTCGGAATTTATACTGAGAAACTTCGGGATGAAGTTTAGACCAAGAGGGGGTGTATGTAACATCCCTCTTTGGCATACTGAGCGAACTTATTCTTTGAGGACACTTGCTCGCAAGTGATCCAGATTATTATGATATTAAAACAATTGACTTTGATTATGATGAGTTATGGTAGATGACATGATGTTTTACTGCATTGACATAGACAGGTGCTATTGACTCAATTTTACTGAGTGTGCAAGGTTTTGGACCTTGAGGATGCAGAGGTATCGATGGAACCCCTTGGACTCTGGATCGATTCAGGGAGTGTGCTATTGGGGTTTGATTGATTTACTGCGATATTAATATATTTTGATTTGATGCTGTGATGTGGACATGTTCTGACATGATTTGTTGATGATGCAGGCTGACGATAGCTTTCCGACCAGACTCACATATGGAGTAAAGGGGTCACACACAACTACCAGAGAGGTTGAGGGATAGGTGTGGATAATAACCCTACCACATCCTACTAGCACTCCCACTGTGGCTCGAACTGTAGGTTAACGATTACCTAGTTAGAGAGGACCCACGATGCCGTGAGGGAAGACTGCGACAGTCACTCACGATGATTCTAAGGGGCGCACAATAAGGAGGGGACCTTATTCCTTAGAATCTCTTAGTCTCCCACAAGTTCACCTGGCAGAGTGTTGGCTCTAGGGGTTATTGATGTCTACCAATCAGTCAAGAGGTGAGTGGCACCCTTGGAGCACGTGGTGCATCCTGAAGGGAACATCGCGCAAAAGAAACAGATGAGGTGAGTGGCACCCTTGGAGCACGTGGTTCATCCTAAAGGGCACGTCGCGCAGAAGGAACAGATGAGGCAAGTGGCACCCTTGGAGCACCTAGTGCGTCCTGAAGGGCACGTCGCGTTGATGATGATGGAGGTATGATCCTAGATGGACCTAAGACAATTAACATGTTAATAAATTTTTAAACAACTTCCCTAATTAAATGTCTCCTAGTTCAGAATCTAAGTCTTAGTCTAACACTTCGCTAGGGGTAAAATTTTATCTACCCTTAATAAAATATCTTTATAAAAATAAAATATTAAAAAGTTAAAATAAAAACCACTTGAGTAATAATTTTGGTCTTCATAAATTTTTGGGTAAAAGGAAGAGAGTAATAAATTAAATAAAATTGGTGGATATAAAAAGTAAATAAGAAATTAATTATTTTAACTTTTGATAGTTTAAAAAGATACTAAATTATAATAATAAAAGGGAAAAGAGGTTAAATTGCACAACTATTGTTTTTAAAAAAAGGGGAAAGAGGAAATTATAAAATTTAGGAAACTAGGGAAAGGAGGTAACATAAAAAGGGAAAGATGGGGAACTTAAGGCAAAAAGCGGGAGGTCAACTTAGTGAAGAATCTGCATTAAAGAACCTTCTAAATTGAACTAAATTGGCAACTTCTTAATAGGGAAAGCCTTTAAAACCTGTAAGGGAATCTAGGGACACCTAGGAGTAAATTTAGGAGTAACTCTAGGTGGGTGAGGGAAATGAGACAATTAATAAATTAAAAAAAATACTTATTGGAGGAAAGTGGGGGATGGATGACACTTGTACGAAGGAGAATTTTTTGAAGATTTTTTAAAACTTAAATTAAATGAAATTTAGGGAGAGAATGGAAGTTCTAAACCTCTATAAAAGAGAGGGAGGAGAAGGAAGAAAGGGATCATCTATTAGCGTAACGTTACACTACCAGATTAGTGACTTGACTGATTACTTGTGGGAGTTGGGATTTCCTAGCTCGGAGGGGAGTGGTAGCTCAGCCTTGTGAAGCGAGCTGGGAGCTAGACGTACCATATGGACAGTGTGGTGCACCTTTGTGGCTCGGGGGGCTAAGGGGGAAGCAGAGTACCCCTAGCATTGGTTGGGAGGTACTAGTGAGGTCTCGACGGTCGGTGAGTGGGAGCAGCACAGAGTGCGTGGACGTCATTCAAAGCGGGCGATCAGGCAACAATACACTCTTTGATTTTTAGAGTAGAATGCATTAGGATTTATGATTTAGATCTGCATGTGCATTGGGTAATCTGGATGGAAGATCATTTAACTTCAATCGGTGTTGGATCTCGTTGGATTGAATGGTTTTTCTTTATTTACTTACTCAGGCGAAATATTCTGTATTTATCATTGCTGTAAAAAAATTTAATGTGTAAATTTTGAGTAAACTCTAGCCTTGTATTTATCATTTCGTCTCCCTCTCCAATTTTTAACGATGCCCCTTGTTTTTTTTTTTATACATCTAGCTTGTGTTTAGCACCTAAACCTCTACGAATCTCATTCTTCAAATATGTAATATTTTTTAGGTGAAACTCTTGTGCGTTGAATCACGAAATGGTGGATGCCATGCCCTTCCCGTACTCTACAACCTTTTTTATTTTTGTTGGCTAATGTACCGGGCAATTTACCTTGGGTTACTTCGCTCTTAGACCGAGTAGGCTTCCTTGACTGTGGCTTTCCCCCCTTGCTGTTACGATTTTTTGGTTATAATCCAAAACCTTTCTTTTATCAAAATTTATCAGTTTTTTTTTGTGATAATCGCCTTCATTTCTAGCAACACCTTAGTGAATCATTGATGGATTGTGATTTAGCAACAATAGTTTTCTCTCTTGGCAATCAAACTTTACCAAATCATCGATAAAATGTTCTCAACGCTAATTGTTTTCCCTTTTTGCATTAACCCTTAGTGAATCGCGGATGGACAGTGACTCTAAATGACCGTTTTCCTTTTGTAAACTAAAACAACCATTGTTTAAATTTCTTTTTCTGTAAACTAGACAACGTTGGTCCCTTAAAACTCAACGAAACTGTAGTTGTTTGGTAGCAGTTGATTTATAGTGATGTTAGCGATAGCATTCCGTGTTTTAGCAGCAACGGTGGTGTATCCTTGATGAACTATCCTTGCCTTATGATCTCTGGATGCGATAAGGCACTGGAGGTGTTAAATTTGACAAATCCTGTGGCAAACGCAGTGAATTGCTGTTATTATTTCCAGCCATGACTAATTTCGCCCTCAAATGATTAAGTCTGATTCAGGATAAGTTAATTTACTTTGCTTTTGGAATAGTCATTAAATAATAAACTAATCGCCTGAGCCATCGACAACGATGGATTAAAACCTAGCCAACTGTCAGCATAATTTCAACTTCTCGGTGTTTAGAGATTTTTATTTTTTGACTGTAACGCACTCCTAACTTCACTGAAATTAAGAGAAGCTCATAGTTGAACGCACATGGTTATAGATTTTGATTCCTTAATACCAAGGATGACACATCTACCTCTAAAATAGCGAAAGTCGACGTCTTCTGACAGAGTTAAAACCTCACCTAAATTTTTTCTAGCGATTTGCCTTTGGCTGCGAGCCATCGCCTTTTCCCAACCCTTGGACAGTGCTAAGACTGTCAAGTGGACAACAATGATTTAGTTCTTCATGCTTCTGACTGCAGGGTGGCGGGTTTCTAATGCCGCACTAATTTTAATTATTCATTGCTTTTAATTTATTCTGACGGGCTCCATTTATGGCATCAATGTTAATGTTAATTTTGAATTTTACGTCAATTATGGATTATGATCAATGCATTGTTGAGTCAATTATTGGTTCATAATTAAGGTATATCGAATTATAAATTAGATCTTTGAGTGAAGGCTAATGTGAATTTTACAATGAGTGAGTTAAATGATTTTATAAGGTTGCGTTAATTATTGAATTATAATTATAGATTAATGTTAATTTTTGATTTAAATGATAATTTACATCTATTCATTATTTTGATTATAATTAATGAATGAGTTAAATAATTTTAGAAGATGGTGTTAATTATTGAATTATAATTATAGATTAATGTTAATTTTTGGCTTTAAATGATAATTTACATCTATTCATTATTTTGATTATAATTAATGAATGAGTTAAATGATTTTAGAAGATGGCGTTAATTATTGAATTATAATTATAGATTAATGTTAATTTTTTCTTTAAATGATAATTTAGATCTATTCATTATTTTGATTATAATTAATGAATGAGTTAAATGATTTTAGAAGATTGCGTTAATTATTATAATTATAGATTAAATGTTAATTTTGCTTTAAATGATAATTTATAACTATTCATTATTTTGATTAAATTTAATGATTAATTGTTTTGTTAAATGTTAAACTAGTCGAAGTTCAGACTTGCACAATAAGGTCCTTGAATGTTAATTTAGAGGGTACCTTGATGACAAATTATGATCTAAAGTTGCACGATGAAATGGCCTTAAGACTAATGTGGATTGTAGTCCTTGTTTAATTAATGTTGTACTGGGTCGTAAACTTTTGTGTGCTTGGTCTACTTGTGTTGGGCGGGACGTAGACACCTCCATGTTCCTCAGAACAGTCGCCAGCCCTGAGACCTTAAATGGTTAAAATCGATGGGAACCTGGGCTTGAGTGTTTCTTATGTGTCTTGGAGGTCCTAACCATTGCAGGGTAGGACGGATGGGTAGTTAGTCTTATTTATTAGTCGATTGATTGTCGTTCATTGCATGCAGATACTTTATGTGCGTCTTAGGTCATCATGTTGTGTTCATCGGTGTATGTGTCTTATTCATCGTCAGGTGGCGATGCAGAGTCGAATGTGTTCATTACTCTTGTACACACGCGCACACACCTAAAACATAAAAATAAAAAAATTACTTGTTATAAGAGGCTCGTTGTCGTAACGTGGAGGGTGTTACAAGGGGTTTGTCTTCCTCTTTCATTTGATAGACTAGAGCGTTTGCAAGACATATTTGGAGACTCTTGTATCGACATATCGCCTCAATAGATATCCTTTGAAAATCCATGATTGTGAAAGTTCATAAGTTATATAAACATAATATGGAAATATAATTTATAAAGCAGCTTGAAGGAATTTAAACA
Source organism: Picea engelmannii (assembly GCA_009831015.1). Classification (NCBI taxonomy): domain Eukaryota; kingdom Viridiplantae; phylum Streptophyta; class Pinopsida; order Pinales; family Pinaceae; genus Picea; species Picea engelmannii. The sequence goes on from ML794528.1 coordinate 75,289, forward strand.
TTTATAACAACTTCAAAGCATCAAAGACATATATTGAAAAACTAACAACTATATTTGTGACTATGGTGCTATATATAATGAACATGGAAATATTTAAATATAAAAAAATTGTAACATGTAGAAGATAATCTATATCTATGTGTAAATTTTTGTATAATGTTTATGTTTTTTTTTTTAAATTGAAAAAAAGTTATCAAATCCAATTATGTGAAATGTACACATTTGAAAATTGAGAACCTTAACATTTAAATTAATGCATTTTTCATATTAAAGAGTTATTTAAATTATTTAGGATTCCTACCAAAGTGAACTTGTTGTGGTATATCTTGGATAAGGAGACTCATCCTTGGTGTACCAAACCATAGGACAATGCTTGTGTCTCACTCTTAAAAAATAATCAGTAAAATATAATATGAGACTAGGGATGGAGGGAAATAATGAGTAAAACTAATATGTTTTGTACTCATTATCCCTCACCTGCATCCTCATATATGAGGGTATGAAGGTGAGAGTGGGGGTGGGGGTAGGAGGAATAATGAGTAAAACATAAGAGGGTATATTTTACTAAATATCTCCCCCCACCCTCATATAAGTGAGACATGTGTCTTCAATATTTGAGATCACTAGACAGTCCAATAAAAAATGGGAAACATATTTCCTACCCTCCCAAACCTTTTACTGTGATTTCACTACATCCACACCTCCAAAAGGTCATATGTTCCTTTCATTCACTCTATCATCACTATTTTTGTGTCACCCTTTTATTCTTAATGACGGAGAGAGTAAATGGGAGATAAATAAATAGTCACACGACAATGATAGATTCAATGAAATGGACATATGACAATTTGGAGGTGTGGAGGTAGTGAAACCATAGTACAACGTTTGGTGAAATCATGGTACAAAGTCTTTATTTAGGGTTTTATTAGGGTCTTTTTCCCTGTTTCAAAATTGATAGGGGATTTCCCTCTTGGAGAGTCTTCCTCAATTACTTTGATTCATAGGTGCAATCCATTTCAATTGCAACATGGCTACACCTTTGGTTACAGGTCCAATGCAATTTGGTTTGAGTCAACCAATTTCCACTCTTACTATGTTTTCATTCTCAATATATTTTAAGAAACTACAAAAAAGGTTGAGGACTAGATCCAAAGCTTATGTGACTAAGAAATATCTAGATGAAGCTTTCATAAATGAAATGAAATATTTTTTGTAGGGAAAATGAGTTAGGGAACTTGAATACTTTTACCTGAACCCAATATTTCAAGATAAGAGGGGGAGATAAACCCTTCAGAACAAAGGGCAACACACCTCTAGGGCACAGTTGTTGCCACCACCATGAAACTCCTAAACATATGGTTCTAAGCCAAGGTTCTAAACCTAGATGGTGATGCAATATGAAGGAAAGCTAATTTAACTAGTACCTTATAGAATATTAAGATATAGGATATATGAACTTGAAAATTACTAAAAGAACTTTAATAAATGCATCTAATAAAATTGAAACAAGGAAAAATAACATACAATTTCTTTTCGAGGGAGAGAATAAGGAAGGGATGATCAACCCTACTTCAAGCAACATAGGCAACGGTTTTTCAATCCATGGAAGTGTCAATTCAAAATATGATCTAAATATTAGATCTAAATATGATATTATTTATTATGATCTAAATATTATATCTGGTAGTGGTGAATTCAGAATATCTTACTTGCTTCTTTTGTTTTCATAAGAGTTATGGTGTTGCATGCATGAATCCTTATTTAATCTCTATTTTGAATTCATATACCTTTAAGAATAAAACACTCGAAGTAGGGTTTTTTGGCACATCCTTGTGACAAAACCCACCAACAATACTCGTATGAATCATAGTATATTTTCCCAATTCAAAAGAAGGTTTAGTGAAAGGGAGGTGACATGCACCATTGTTAGATTTCTCTACCAAGTATGTATAACCATGAAGAGATTGGTTAATTTTTCATTTTCCTCCACTAATTTAAGTTGTTTTCTTGATTTGTTACTTCCCAACAATTCATGACAAGAAAAATGACCTACAATTTCACTTGTAGTTCCTCTCCTAACAAAGCTAATTTCATGCTACTTTTTGACCTAGGTTCAATGGGAACACACCCTAATTCCCATTCCACTACTAGTCTAAGGTTTTTTTCTTAATCCATGGCCAAGCTATGATGATTAGTGGATGTGTCCAAGGTTTTTCAATTATGGAATTTCACCCATTGCCTCATGTGAATTTGGATTCTTCTTAAGCTACTTGGGCTTGAATTTACATGCTTATGCTCCTCCTTGGAACAAATTAAACATGTGAATCTCGCTACAAGATGGGTAATTCAATTGATTTTCCATTATCATGTCTAGGGTTAACCCTTAGTCTTCTTATATGTCTAGTGAGGATGAAGCTCTAAATGATTTGGTTTGCATTTGCATGATCTTGGCTCTCAACTTGATGATATTTTACGAGTTTTGGGTATTTATCTTGATGGGATGAACATTTTTTATTCCCACGAAACTATCTATGGTTTCCATCCTAAACACTATAACTAAATATTGTTTGCAGGAACTATTGAATTCATACTTGTATTCAAATTCTTTTGATGTTGATGCTTATTAACTTATCAATTTTGGTTTGCTAGATTTGATTGATACATGATGCATATTTATATATATAAATTTTGTTTTCAATAAGGACGCGAGGTATGATTATAGTATGTAACTTATTCATGATTTCAAAGAATATGAATTGTTAACAAAATTCATTTATTGTGTTTACAATATTAGGGTTTTAAATGGAATTGGAAAAGGGATAGATCTATCAAAAATCCAAATCAAGTTACTATCTAATGGATATTTTGCTAACTATATACATTAATTTAGGGATATAATGCAACTAATTTACATATTTACTTTACAAAGAAATACATATAAAGGGGAAATAAAAAATTAAGAAGTTTGAACACAATGTAAACAACTTACTCTTGAGAAATATAACATTAACCATGCCCAAAATTTTCTTGCACATTTAAAAAAAAAGGATGAGATATAAAGACAATAAAAAAATGCAAGTAAATTTTTTTATATGAATAGTAAATGCTCGCATAATTTACAATTTGTGATAGTTTAAACCAAAACATTTCTACTACTTGCTCTTGCCTATCCACTTTATTCTTTGAAATCAAAACCTATACATGTACATGGACATGCCCGACAATGGTTGCTTGAAAATTTCTTTGTTGATATGGAATTCATGTCAAAATTGATTGATAATAATTCTATAGATAGACTTCGTTCGATGGAAAATACCTCATTTTCATGTATCACCTACACAGAGGTAGTTTAACTTCTAGTAAAGGTTATGAATTTTTTGTGGGTTGGTTGTATGCATAGATACTTATAGTTTTGAGTTTTTGGCATTTCTAAGTTTCCAGACACAAGGAAGGCTTGAGAATTGTGGCATGTGGTTGAAACAAACATGTTACAAATAAGAAGTTTGATAACAAGGTGGAGTGGGGAAATTATTTAGCATCAGATCATGAGAGGTGCATAAGACAAAATCACCACCTGGACATTATGTTAAAAATCAAAATGCCAAGTATTTTTTTTCTTATATACCATTTAAATTTTTTAAGTTGTTGCATCTGGGTATTTGCGAAGGTGAAAAGATGGGAAGTTGTTTTAATCTTTTATTGTCTAAATTGATGCAGATATCTAACAAATGAGATATTTAAAAACCCAGTAAGTGTGTACAATTATCCAAAATATATCAAGGCATTTTACATGCGGTTCAATGATGATGGAAAAATTGTTTCTGCCATGGCTGTACTTGTGCCTAAGGTATTCTCCTTTCTTACTTTCATCTAGTATAACATAAATTGGTTTCTCCAAGGAACCTATTGAAGCTGGTTAATGATCATAAATATAAGCATATGGCTGCAATATTATCCTCATTGTTTGGAAATAATTTAAGTTGGTGTATTCTTCACAAGCCAGAGAATTGATGAGGGTTATAGTGTTATTTGGCGAATTTGACCCTGTTCATGTGCATGGACATGTCCAGATTCAAGCATGTCCTTGCACATGGATAGGGTCGAATATCCGCTCTCATTTTTATCCCTCTTCTATAAAGGTTGGGTTTTGGTATCTAATAAGTATGTTGACTACCAAGATTTAATTCCTAAAGGTTTTATAGGTCAAAGATTGCATTAGTTCCTTTTTCAATAAAGGAGTTTAGATAGTGTTGTTTTCCTTGTTTGTGGGTATGTATTTGTATCAAGTTACTGGTTAATCTACCGTTGCTTATAGGTATCCCCGGTTTGGGTAAACTAGTATTTTTGACTCATCAGAATCAACTTGGTTTGTGTTTTCCCCTAATGCTATCTTTCTATCTCTCCCTTGATCTGCTGTTTTTGTAACAAGAATGTTTGCTGGTGAATAAAGGAGGTTACTAGTGGGATAATAAACAATATTTGTTCCTAGTTATTTTCCTCATAAATGAATGAAGAAACCGGTGAGGGTAGTGTGTATGCAGTTGGTTTCTCATTCACATTTTTTGTCCATTTTTGATACGTTAAACTAAAGCATTCTTGAATATGTATATGCAATTTTTTGTAATACATGAAAGATCGTTAAAATTATCAAGAAACTTTGTAAGTTTATAAAGAAAAATCAACATTAACAAGTTTCATAATCAATCTATATTTATTATTCAAATTAAAATATTATTACAAACAAAAAATACTTAATATTGTAATTAATAGTCTTTGTAAGGTGCTAGCAGGTCCCCTTTAAGAAGCTTAAATTGGGTATCAAGATAATTGTATGCATATGGATAAGTCTTACCCACCTTGTTGATAGGAATGTAATTATTGTCACCTATATTTTTAGAAGATAGAAGTTTATTGATATTAGCTAAAGGGATGATTTGGTTTTCTCTAAATCGGCCCCTAGCTGGATTTGACGTTTTTAAAAACTACCTACAAAACTGCTTGCAAAACAATTTAAAACTACCTACTAAACAATTTAAAACTACCTACAAAACAATTTAAAACATACTTGAAAAAACAATGCCGCCAACGAACGAAAACGTCCACCACCGATGAACGCCAACGTCCACCACCACCAATGAACGTTCAATAGACTCACTAGTTCAGAAAACTGTCATATGGACGATGGGAATGTAATTATTGTCACCTATATTTTTAGAAGATAGAAGTTTATTGATATTAGCTAAAGGGGTGATTTGGTTTTCTCTAAATCGGCCCTATCCATGCGCATGGAAAGGCCTGAATTTGAGCTTGTCCATGTGCATGGATAGGCACAAATTCATCCATGTGCATTTGCATGGATATGCTGAATTCGATGATTTTTAAAACTACCTACAAAAATACCTACAAAACAATTTAAAATTTCCTACTAAACAATTTAAACCTACCTACAAAACAATTTAAAACATACCTGAAAAAACAATGCCACCAATGAACACCAATGTCCACCAACGACGAACGCCAACATCCACCACCACCAATGAATGTTCAACAGAATCACCAGTTCGAAAAAATTTCATATGACCGATGAGTGGGTGATATAGAAAAAGGGTTTTGGCCAAAAGAGTTGTCGGTCGAAAGAATCTTTCGGCTGAAAAAATAATTTGATCGAAAAAATATTTCGACCAAAAAGATGTTATTGGATGAAAAAATCCGTCCGGCTAATCTAGTACATGACAGTCGAGGGAACTGTCACAGTACCATTCAATTTAGCATCAAAAGGTTTGGCCGAAAAACATTTGTCTTTCGGCTGAAAGAACAAAGAGTTCGATTGAATAAATTCCGCTAGGACTTTTGAAGACCCGTTTCTCACAAAAGTGTAACTGACCTTCATGATTTTAACCATTTGTTAAACTACATAAATTTACATAATTTTTGAATTTTTTTTTCTATTGTATTTGTAGAGTGGAATTCCAAGAGAAAGTACTTTTTATCCTCTAATGTTTGATAGATTGTACAAATTTTTATACCAAGGTACTTTAGATCTTGTCTAAGGCCATGTTTCACTATGAAGTTCATCTAAATTTGTTTTTTTCTTTGAAATATTTATTTTCTTTCTTGATACTAGAAACAATAGGAAGATCTAGTTTTGATTTTCAGCTTGTGGTTATGCAATGTGCATTCTACAACTTAATGTACATTCTGCATATGAATGTGATGAAGATGTATAATGTCCACCCGTATAGGATTACTAGAAATTTCATCCATAAATGTAGGTGATCTGTAAACTACCATGGATATTCCACTAGAATAGTTCATCACAATAGATCTTATAATATTTTGAAATCTTAGATTATTCAATTTATTTCGTTAGATCCTAGATTATTTATTACCTGCTTATTGCTTAGATTCATGAAAATCATTGAATACGAAAATGAAAGAACATGCGAATATACACACCATCCACACAATTGAACACAAGATGTATCCTGGGAAACTCAATATGGGAGAAAACCCAACTAGAATGTGAGGCCTATGCTCTTCTCTCTTTTCTTCTATCATGAAAATCTAAACACAAAGAAAGGGGCACTCACTATGGAGTTTCCTACGACTATGTGGTCTAAATGTCTACTACAAAATCTTCTTCCTACCTTTGTTATTCTCTTAAATCCCACTCCTTGGATTATTTACTCAACTATGGAACAAGTACAATACAAAAGAATGGAACCCATTCTCTTCCTAGCAGCCCGATATTTAACATAGCTCGATAGCCATCTAGGGTAACTGGGGTTTTTGCATCGTCAACCCTCAATTAATGATAAATTTTTGGAACTTCTAGAATCTTCTTTAAATTAAACACATGGCTAGCCCTACATATGTGATTAATGGGGCCTACCATGACATCCATTTGTACCATGGTGGTCAACAAGGTAGGTTAACTCATGGGAGACATAAATTCTCGATACAAGATTTTATTGAGGTGATTTTTGCACCATTGTAAAGGTCTCAATGTGTATAAATTTCGTTTGATGCCTCAAAATGGCTCTGGAAGATTTCAAACCCCAAATATCAAAACTAGAACCTACCACTAAAATGGGCCTTGCAAGCCAATTCCTCCAATTTTCCATCCAGAAAATACTAAGATAGATGAACAATTATATATTGATCCATTCCAACTTAGTAGGTAATAATTCCTTTTATACAAATATTACAATTTTCTTTTCATATTCCAAATTTCAATTGTTTTTCCATTTTTATTTACAAGTATGGATGGTATTTATGTAAAATGCACTTCACTTTTCTAGATACAATTATGGTTTCAATGGAACCAACTTTATCTTTCACTTGGGGAATATGATAAGAAATAAATAATGAAGTGAAATCCCTTGTAACCTTCCAAGGCATAAATACTTTTAGAACCTTAACCACTATATTATCCCTCATATTGGTAAAATACCACATCATCCTCTATGCACTCCAAAATAGGACTTAATTGTCCTCCTAGGAATGAACATGATCATTCACAAACAAATAGAGGGGTCTATATTTCCCACAATCCACATCCCATGACCAAGCTATATTACATGCCCAAGTAATCACGGATGATCAAAGGTGAAGCTAAGAAGTTCAAGAGAAAGTGGCGGATCCTTCACCCCCCTCCCACTCCATGTCTCCCCTCCCTCTTCATCACCACTGAAGGATAACACTTTGTTGTATACATCATTTTTCCCCTCATATCTTGCATCACATTCTCCCCATATTCTCTATTGTCCTCTTTTCCTTTTATCTCGTGCCTTCTCTTGCCCCCCATTCCACCTCTGCTCACTCCATTCTCCAAATATTTGGCCCTCCACCCTCTACCACCATGGATGGAGGCTATCACCTCTGTTGTTTTTGTGTTCTTTCTATATAATTTTATACCCTCAATCAAGCTCTAAATAACTCCAATTTATAACTTAGGAACACCTAGTGTGATGTTCAATACTCCACTCTATAATCTACGTTTTGGAAAATTCAATTGGAGAATTGTTTGGGGTTGATGGAGGAGAAGAGGGATGCTTAAAAAATGCATGAAAAGGGACAACTATGGGAAATGGAGGAAGGATAATGAAGCTACTACATCACCTCTCATTGATAAAAACATGGGATTGGAACAATCATATGTTGCTTTTTGAGACATGGTCATTTAATTTGCCAACTTCTATCTCTCTATGTTTGGTCAACTTGGCCACTCTAAATGATAGTAGAGGGGCATCATAAAAACAGTGTAGGGATATTGTAGAAATTTGTTTGAGAAGGATGAATGATTCTCTTGCATAGGTCAAACAATCCATTGATCGTGTCAATAAATAGTGAAGGTAGCATTTTGATTCCCATGGGACATATAGTTTTCACTCCATTCTATTAGTCCTGATCATATATTCTTGATTTGATTGAGCTTATGGGTTTCAATCACCAAGTATCCTCCTGGATATGTCATCCCACCCACAACATATAGAGGTGTATAAATGGATGGCAGGGGAACTTAATATTGTTGGCATGTGGGAATTATTGGTGGTCTTATGCTTGGTGACCTTCTATTACTTATCTATCATTTCCCAAAGCCTTGGAATCCATGACAACTACTAAATTGAATGGAATTAATTCAAGATTTAAGATGAAAATATTGCATGTAATCAAAGAAATATATTTCTTCAAATGGATGAGATGGTATGCAAGTCATTTTAGAATTCTTCCTATTTTGTTTTGTTTAGTCTATCAATCATTACTTTCCTGTTGCATTTTGTTTAGTCTATTAGTTATTTTCCTTGCAATCTTACTGAGTCTAGAAACATTACTATTCCAAAGGTACCAACCTCACATTGTTTCTCTTTCTTTAATATTCTTGGTGAGAACAATGATTTTACTAACAAAGAACATATTTAGTGGATCGAAAATTCTACCACCATGGAGAATTTTAGGTTGGAATGTTTCTTTAAAAAACATGTTTACATAACAATTTATCAATCTCTAGGTTTACACTTGTGATTTCTTGTTTTGATCTTCACTTCTTAGGATTTTATGTTGTTCCTTTTTTTATCACTCTGTAATTCACCCTAAGACTGTGAAGGCAGTCATAGAGGCAACATCAAAACCATTTTGACTCTTGGATCTAGCCCTCCAAGACTCAGAGAGGGATCTCTCTGTCTGATATAACTTTGTTGGAAATAAGATATGAAGAACATGAGTTTGTTTATGGATTTTGAATTGTTTTGGTTGAGACATAAAAAGGACCATTGGGAAAAATGGAGTCAAAGATAAAAGACGATTGAATGAATAAATAACAGATACATATATAACCAAGAAAGAGAGCAATATATGTGGATTCTTATAATTTGTGAGGCGGAGAGAGGAAAAGATTAGGGGTCATTTTAAATAACGAGCAGAGTTTATCTGAATTATGCATTCAATCTTCAGAAGAAAACATAACATTGTCTTTAAGCCAGATCAGGGTGTTCATGAAAAATCCTAAGAATACTCTTCTTATAAGCAATGAGAACAGAAAAACAATATGAAAAACAAAGGAATAACAGTTTACATAAGAGAAAACATCACCACAAAAAATGACACAAGAATCTGGAAAATAAAGTCTTTGTATTCATTCATTATAGACAATTAAAGCATGTGAGCATTTTTACATTTTTCGGTCATCCCAAGTCCAACTCCTTCTTTCATAAAATTTATAGGCTTTATAGCCTTTACATAACAGTTCAAGATCCTATAAAAATGGATCTTAAAATAGAATAAAATCAAAACTAGTATGATATATCAAATCTTGTTCTGATTTAAGGGTCAACCCTTATCAACTAGATCTTCAACAATATTCGACAACATTCAACACTATCTGATATCTTGAATAACTTTCCAAGTGATGAAAAGGCATTTTGAAATCCTGTTTTGACAAATAAGCAGTTTTTAAACCAAAAATTGAAAAGCCACTTAACCTTCTTGCCTTAGCATCTGCCTCAAAAACTGGAAATGGATGATGATATGTATCCTTTTAATCTTTTTCTTTCACTTGGAACCCCTTCTAGATGATCTGGAAACAAAAATCTCCGATCTGAGCAAAAAAATGAGCATTTTTCCAGTTTCTGCGTTTTTGGTGGCTTACAGGTATAAAACAGAGTAGGATTAGCTGCCGAAATCAGAGCTTTCGTTAGCTAACAACACTTTGAGGAAAATGAATAAGCTGCCGAAAATCCTGAGTTTTCCACAACCTTTCAAAACTGCAAAAATGGATTTTCTTCAATCTACCTACTCTTTAGGAACCTTATTTAGGTGTTCGACAACTTCTACTAGAGATTTTAAATCAGGATGTGCTCTTGGCTTAAGATTTTTAAGCCTTAGTTTGATCCTTAAACCTCTGACCATTTTAAGCAACTTATGATTCTCCTTGAGAAATTTCTTACTCCTCTTCTGTTCCTTTACACGCATTTTAGCTAACCTTTCAAAACAATATCTTACCTCATCTGATGTGTTTCTTATAGTCTAGTTTTGGGATTTAATGAACCTCTCAAGCAACTTCAACTCTAATATTTCTTCTTTAAGATTTTCAATCTTTGATGCCGACTTCTTTGTTTTTCTTGTTCATGCTTCAGGAATCTCCAGGTCTGGAACCTTTGGTGAAAAAGGTGCTTCTTCAAAATAAGCTTGCTCAAGAACCTCTCCTTCTACTGACTCTAAATCCTCCTCTGAATCTGTATAAGGAAGATTCAGGACATTTTTTTTAGTGGCACTAGCTTGCCCTTCTATAGCTTGACTGAAATCAAGCTTCTTTTTATCTCTCTTAGACTTAGAATAAGAAACTAGCTCATCTATTTGTACTAGGGATATAGCTCTTCTTTTCCTTTTACTTCTCATGGGTGTAGAAGATTTCTTAGATGAGATCTTCTTCTTGTCCTTGGGTTGGGGTCCTGGTTCAAATTCTCCCCAGAAAAGAAGATGTTCCCAAGTCTTATTACTCCTCTGCAATTCTTCAAGCACTATAAGCTTGATGAGGCTATGATGGGAGAGCCTAGCCTGCACCTTGCTAGGTTTGGCCTGGACCTGGTGTGTCATTTTTGTCAAGATTCTCTGAAGGTAGAAGGGTATATTCAAAGGGAATCTACCTGTAAAATGGTTCAAAAGCTTGAAATGGTAGAACATTACTCTACCATATCTTCCTTCACATGTGATGTATACTTGAATTGATTTAAGAAAATGTTGCCACTTTTCTTCCAAGAAGGATCTAGGGATATTTTTCTTCCACGTGATACATTTGTGTTCGGGCTTGAGATAAGACCTGAATTCAATGTCTTTAGTAGTGGTTGATTTGAACTATCTTTCACCAGTCCTAGGAATCTGTGTTGCTACTGCAACAATGGATTCATTAACCTGTACCTCAATTGTTCCAACTCTGGCCTTGGCTCCATCAAAAGTCAATGCAAATGCCTCAGCCACACCTTGATGAAATCCTTGGAGTTTTTCACAAAACCTATAGCAACCAGCATCTCTGAACATCTGGGAAATCTCAGGGTGAGATTTCAGATATGTTATGTCATTGATCTCCTTCCTGAGCAAATCTCCTCCCTTCTTCATCCGCAAAACCAGTTGTCAATACCTGCAATACAATAAAATCGAGCTTTGGGAGACACAATTGTGCTGATAGGGGATGAATTGAAGTTCAAGCAGAGGAAAATGTGTGATATGGGGGAAAATATTTGAACGAAAACCCTTGATAAAGAATGAAACTCAAATCACAGTGATGATTGTATCATTCGACCAGGATGGAAAACCATGTGATAGATCAGGTAAAGATGAATTATGTGGGCTTGTGGTGATCAGATCTACTAGATTAGGGTTAAATAGATCTCACTAAATAATCATATCAGATAAACAATCACCTGCCCAGATCGTATCATGATCCAATTCCAGTTAATTTTGACAGCACTTGAGATGATGATGCTTTATACTGATGGAGGTTTGAGAGTCCGATAGGAAAGTCTGACCGTTAGTAGAATCTATTCTTTTGGCATCTTAGAGCACCTCGCACATGTCGTTTTAGCTACTGAAAGTGACAGCTTTCAACAGCTTAGAATAATTTGAAAAATAGCCTTTAGCTGCCGAAAGTGAAATTTTAGAGTTTTTTCTAAATAAAAGTACACACTCATCACTTTTTGAAAAGATAAATCTAAAACTCATCTTAAAGACATTTAACTCAAGAATAACAAAAATATTTCAACTAATGATCCATCCTATCACCTAATGACCATAACTTGGGAAAAATTATTTCAAGAGACAACAAGACCAGCAAGCTAGGAAATCCATCATGAGACCCACCAATCACATCTGAATCATCAGGTCTCCTATCATTATAGGACACTAACATAGTCTCCAATTGGGGATGGCATCTCCTGAGGAGGTGTCTAGAATCCATGCTCTCCAGATTCATAAATCAGTACCTTATCCATTGGGCTGATCCCACAACCTGTATCTTGATCTGTCCTACACCTTGATGACTGGAAATTAGCTGATTATCCATTCTGACCTTGACTAAGTCTTTGAAGTAAAACAGAAAATAAAATAAACCACATACTTTCCCAACAAGCTTATTTGCATATGGTAAATCTGATAAAACGCTGATATTACGATCTTATTTATAAACATACACCCTATTCTAATATTAAGAATGCTTGATCCTAATCAATATGAGACATCCAGTATAACCAGTCAAAAATTGGATCTGAAACCTAGGATGTTTCACTATTTTCCCCAAACTCAGATGTAGATCTGGTAATGATATGTGATAGAAATTCCTATCTCGATCTCCCTTAATTGGAAATTGATCAATCTAAAGAACCATTAAACTGTTGCAAGTGTATTGTGGCCCTTCCATGAAAAATTTATGGATATAGATATCTATAGGGTCCAAATAGACTTGAGTTGTTTCTTGGCATTTGCAATCAGTCCATTCCATCTCCTGACCTTGTGTTGCTAGTGAGGTCTTCCAGTCTTCAAACATTTCAATATGTGTTTGTATTTCATCTGATAGGTTTTGCAGTGATATTTCTGTTGAACCAGACAATGGGGAAGACTGTCTGATCATATCCATATCATAACAATTTTTTAATTCATTAGGAGTAAATGAAACCAAACTTTGAAAACACACATTATCCAGAATATCAACTATCGGGTCATAAAATGCTTTAGATAATGGTGGCATTGTCTCTACTGGTACTTCATGGCTCACACTATGACTTTCAACTAGAATCTGACCAGGATTTCCTCCAAAAATTTTAAATGAATTAAAGCACAGAGGTAGTGAATCAAAATGGATCAGCTCATCACCTGTTTCAGGCTTCGGGATTTCATCAGATATTTGGACTTAAAAAATATTTAGTGGTTGTACCTCTGGATCGACTTCAGTATCATCCTTGTTCTCCTCAACTAAAGCATTAGAACATTCCTCTTTCTTGTTGTTTACAATCTGTTGGCAATGTTTTTTCAGAAGCGAGGCAAAACATAGGGGCAGACAGTTTGCATTTTCTTGAAAATCTTTTGTGCCTTCCCCCTTCAAAATTTGAAGTGAATTAACCTCTAATGGTACAGAATTACATTCCATAGTTTCGCATTTTGTTTCAAGCTCTGGATTTTTCCCTGAACTTTGAAGATCGGATAAACTTGGAGATTGTAATCTTGGATCTAAAATGTCCTTTTTACCCACACTAACATCCTTCACTATCTCATCAAAAGATTTACCTTCTTTGGTATTTACCACTTGTTCAGAAATTTCCTTCAAAAATTTAAAAGAAGAGAAGCATAAGGGTAAAGTATGTCCATTTACCCCAAGACTTTCTGCATTGTGATCACTATTGTCATCGTACCAATTAAGCTTGGGTGAATCATCCATGGATGAAATGCCATTGAACGTGCATATCATATCAGAAGAATCTTCCTCCATCTTCTGATTTTGAACTTCATCTTCGATTGTATTGTGAATTGAGTACATGAAACTATCATTTTTCAGTCCCTGATACCATGGTTGAGTTGCAAACCTTTTGGGAATATTGAATTTTGTTGTTTTTGGAACTAGTGGGATATGAGGTCTTTGAACAACAAGTTCCTCTTTCCTGCTAATTTCCTGCATCATCTCTTTTACAGTGTTGGCCAAGACATCTAACTTCACTTCTAAAGATGTCATCCATTTCTTTTCTATTATGGCCTTTTCCTCTGCTCTTAGCTTGGACCTTTTTTTCAGCAGATTAGCTTCTATGTCAACTACAATTTTTTTCATTTCCTCAAGGGTTGCAATGTCTCTTTCTCTCAACTCGAATGTCATTTCTGGATCAAAGGCATATGGGTAATGCATTTAAGATAAACCAGGAGGTGGCCTTACATCCACAGGTATTGAATGATACACCTTATTGAACCTAGTTGAGTATAATCTCTCCTGGCTTTCTTTTCAAGTGGTCATACTCTGCTAAGATGAGGAAAACATTTCCCATGATCACCCACCTATCTAAGAAAATCTTTACAAACTGATGAAAATTTCTAATGCTTGTAGCCGGAAGGGTTTTAAACCAATTTTTAACTTTACCTTGCAATGACAGGGCAAACATCTTGATATAGACATCGTCATCTTCAACCTCATAAAGGTCAAGGAAATCTTCGAACCTATGGATGTGTTTTTAAGCAGTGATATTGGCATTCTCTCCATCAAACCTAGGAAGATTATTGTTATAATTGGTAGGGAAGTCATGGAGAATAGGAGGTAATTCTAGGAGCGTGTATCTATCTAGGATATTTGTATATATAGGAGGTAAAGCAAGGGGCTTATGGTTAATTGGAATTTCAACAATGGTAGGAGATGAAGCATGTGATTTGTGTCTTACTAGACTATCTACAGATATGGGAGTGTATACCAGAGCTATAGGTAAAGGATGAATCTTTTGAGGTTCTTCAGCTTGATCATGATCATTATGAGAATCAATGATTAATTCTTGACCAGGATTATAATAGGAGAGAATACAATTACAGATAAAGCCAACGTTATCTTGGATATAATTTGAGTTTGGATACCTGATCTTTCCAGATTGTCTTGCCATGTTTCAGATCCTTCCTCCAGTGTAGTATTCGAATTGGAACTGATTTGTATATTGGAGTCTCCAGGTGAATGATCTTAGCCATCTTGTGTCTGGTCACTGTCCACCATCAGTGATCAGATCTGGAACTTTGAAGTGTACTACTGGGGAAAGTTCCCCAATATGGTTTCCATTCTATTATCACTCTGTAATTCTCCCTAAGGCTGTGAAGGCAATGACAGAGGCAACATCAAAACCACTTCAAGTCTTGGATCTATCCCTCCAAGACTCATAGAGGGATCTCTCTATCTGATATAACTTTGTTGGAAATAAGATATTAACCTAGTTATGCAGAACATGATTTTTTTTATGGATTTTGAATTGTTTTGGTTGAGACATAAAAAGGAACATTGGGAAAAATGGAGCCAAAGATAAAATATGATTGAATGAATAAATAATAGAGACATATATAACTAGGAAAGACAACCATATCAATGGATTCTTATAATTTGTGAAGCGGAGAGAGGAAAATATCAGGGGTCGTTTCAAATGCAGAGCATAGTTTATCTGAATTCTGCATTCAATCTTCAGAAGAAAACATAAACATTGTCTTTAAGCCAGATCAGGGTGTTCATGAAAAATATTGAGCATACTCTCCTTATAAGAAATGATAACAAAAAAACAATATGAAAAACAAAGGAATAACAATTTACATCAGAGAAAACTTCACCATAGAAAATGACATAAGAATCTGGAAAATAAAGTCTTTTTATTCATTCATTACAGTCAATTAAAGATTGTGAGCATTTTTACATTTTTTCGGTCATCCCAATTCCAACCCCTTCTTTCATAAAAGTTATAGTCTTTATAGCCTTTACATAACAGTTCAAGATCCTATAAAAATGGATCTTAAAATAGAATAAAATAAAAACTAGTATGATATATCAAATCTAGTCTTGATTTAAGGGTCAACCCTTATCAACTAGATCTTCAACAATATTCGACAACATTCATCACTATCTGATATCTTCAATAACTTTCCAAGTGATGACAAGGCATTTCAAAATCCTGTTTTGACAAATAAGCAGTTTTTTAACCCAAAATTGAAAAGCCACTTAACATTCTTGCCTTAGCATCTGCCTCAAAAACTAGAAATGGATGATGACATGTATCCTTTTATTCTTTGTCTTTCATTTGGAACCCGTTCCAGATGATCTGGAAACAAAAATCTTTGATCTGAGCAAAAAAATGAGCATTCTGCTTGTTTTTTCATTTTCAGTGGTTTACAGGTATAAAACATAGTAGGATTAGCTGTCGAAAGTAGAGATTTTGGCAGCTAACAACGCTTTGAGGAAAATGAATAAGCTGTCGAAAATCCTGAGTTTTCCAAAACCTTTCAAAACTGCAAAAATGGATTTTCTTTGATCTACCTACTCTTTAGGATCCTTATTTAGGTTTTCAACAACTTCTTCTAGAGCTTTTAAATCCGGATGTGCTCTTGGCTTAGGATTTTTAAGCCTTAGTTTGATCCTTAAACCTCTCACCATTTTAAGGAAATTACGATTGTCCTTGAGAAATTTATTATTCCTCTTCTATTCCTTTACATGCATTTTAGCTAACCTTTCAAAAAAATCTCTTACCTCATCTGATGTGTTGCTTATAGTTTGGTTTTGGGATTTAATGAACCTCTCAAGAAACTTAATCTCTGATATTTCTTCCTTAAGATTTTCAATCTTTGATGCCAACTTCTTTTCTTTGCTTGTTGATGCTTCAGGAATCTCCAGGTCTGGAACCTCTGGTGAAAAATGTGCTTCTTCAAAAGTAGCTTGCTCAGAAACCTCTCCTTCTATTGACTCTAAATCCTCCTCTGAATCTGTATAAGGAAGATTCAAGAGATTTTTGTGAGGGGCACTAGCTTGCCCTTTTGTAGCTTGACTAAAATAAAGCTTCTTTTTATCTCTCTTAGACTTAGAAGAAGAAACTGGCTCCTTTATTTGTACTGGGGAGATATCTCTTCTTTTCCTTTTACTGCTCATGGGCATAGAAGATTTCTTGGATGATATCTTCTTCTTGTCCTTGGGCTGGGGTTCTGGTTCAAATTCTCCCCAGAAAAAAAGATGCTCCCAAGTCTTATTACTCCTATGCAATTCTTCAACACTATAATCTTGATGAGGCTATGATGGGAGATCCTACCCTGCACCTTGCTAGGTTTGGCCTGGACCTGGTGTGTCATTTTTGTCAAGATTCTCTGAAGGTAGAAGGGAAGATTCAAAGAGCATCTACATATAAAATGGTTCAGAAGCTTGAAATGGTAGAACATTACTCTACCATATCTTCCTTCACATGTGATGTATACCTGAATTGCTTTAAGAAAATGTTTCCACTTTTCTTCCAAGAAGAATCTAGGGATATCTTTCTTCCACATGATACATTTGTGTTCAGGCTTGAGATAAGACTTGAATTCAATTTCTTTAGTAGTGGTTGATTTGAACCATATTTCACCATTCCTAGGCATTTCTGTTGTTGCTGCAACAATGGCTTCATTAACCTGTACCTCAATTGTTCCAACTCTGGCCTTGGCTCCATTAAAGGTCAATGCAAATGCCTCAACCACACCTTGATGAAATCCTTGGATTTTTTCACAAAACCTGTAGCAACCAACATCTCTGACCATCTGACAAATATCAGGGTGAGATTCTAGATATGTTATGTCATTGAGCTCCTTCCTGAGCAGAGCTCCTCCCTTCTTCATCCGCAAAACCAGTTGTCAATACCTGCAATACAATAAAATCGGGCTTGGGGAGACACAATGGCACTGATAGGGGACAAATTGAAGTTCGGGCAGAGGAAAATGTGTGATATGGGGGAAAAGATTTGAACGAAAACCCTTGATAAAGAATGAAACTCAAATCACAGTGATGATTGTATCATTCGACCAGGATGGAAAACCACGTGATAGATTAGGTAAATATGAATGATGTGGGCTTGTGGTGATCAGATCTACTATATTAGGGTTAAATAGATCTCACTAAATAATCATATCAGACAAACAATCACTTGCCTAGATCGTATCATGATCCAATTACAGTTAATTTCGACAACACTTGAGATGATGATGTTGTGTACTGATGGAGGTTTGAGAGTTTGATGGGACAGTCTGACCGTTATCCGACTCTGTGCTTTCAACAGTTTAGAGTGCCTCGCACATGTCTTTTTAGCTACCGAAAGTGACCACTTTCGATAACTTAGAATAATTTGAAAAATAGCCTTTAGCCGCCGAAAGTGAAATTTTAGAGTTTTTTCTAAATAAAAGTACAGATTCATCACTTTTTGAAAAGATAAATCTAAAACCCATCTTAAAGACATTTAACTCAATAATAACAAAAACTTTCAATTAATGATCCATCCTATCACCTAATGACCATAACTTAGGAAAATTTATTTCAAGAGACAACAAGACCAACAAGCCAGGAACTCCATCATGAGACCCACCAATCACATCTAAATCATCAGGTCTCCTATCATTATAGGAGACTAACACCTTCATCTCATGAAAATGTTTTCTTTTGGGGATTTGAGGGTTTCATGCTATGTCTCTTCTCAAGCTTCTATGATATATCCTTCAACTGGCCACAAGGTGGGCTTACTGTATTGTATGTTAAATTCACTGTATTGGAGGTTTCATGTTCTGTCTCTTTTCGATCTTAGGCTATGGACAATTCCATTAGGATGTAGGTTTTGTTTTTTTGAAGATAAAATATGGAAAGGGTTGTGCATATCCTATGCTTTGATTTACCATGGTGTGCTAGTTTTACAGACTACCTTGGACAACTTGCAAGTTGGTTCCCATCATTTAAAACTTAATTTTTGATCATATTTAGGTGTGTGGTTGAAACTCTCCTACTATTTAGTGACTTGTGCATGGGGATATGGAATTATTGTCCCATAGGGTTGATAATTTGATTTGAATTTATTTCAGTTTCCTCAAATTCTATTTACATGATCAAATTATTTCACCTATCTAATTAATATGCATGTGTTTGTTTACAAAAACAATCACTATTTAAAAATATGACACTTTTAGAGGTAAACTATCTACTTAAAACTAGAAACCATTTTTTCATATCCCTAAAATTACATGGGCATTTCCTTAGTAAACTTGGAGATGTTACTTCATGTAACAAAAAAGATTAATTCAAAGATATACTCAACATATTTTACCTTAGGTCCCCGAGGTGTAGGACAGTCGGTGACAGAGTGTGTTGTTAAGCCACTCCGTGATGTTAAAGTCACCGGTTCGAAACCTGTTGGGACAACAATCCAACCATGTTAAGGGTTGGTGTGGCTCAGGCCGGGTGCGATCCCCGGGTGATTTTGACGGCTTAGATGCCCCTGAGTCGCGGTTTCTCAAGCCACAGGTTAATCGCGTAGCCAACAGGTCCCGCACAAATTAACAAACAAAAAAAAAACATATTTTACCTTAGACTATGATTAGAACTCATTTCAGATAAACTTCTACCAAAAATGTTAATTCAAAGGATACATGACATATTTTACCTTAGACTATGATTAGAACTCATTTCATATAAACTTTAATTTTTATGTGTAAGCCGTTCTTAGACTATTATTAGAACCCATTTCAAAGAAACTTTAACTTTTATGTTAGTTATTGATGTGACTTTGTAAGTAGTTGCACCGACTAATAATTAGATCTTCCTTTTCCTTTGAAAAAATTATTTTCTTTCTTATGCTAGCAACAATAGGAAGATAGTTTTGATTTTAAACTTGTGCTTATGCAATGTGCATTCTACAGATGGATATGATGGATATATATATATATATATATA